>CM050925.1:7649867-7839867 GCA_027742785.1 Vigna reflexopilosa | reverse complement strand
ACTTTAAAACTTACAATCTATGATGTATTAGGGTATTTTTGTAAGAGATGATAATTCAACATATGATGAAATTAAAGAGGTTAGTGAAGATGATGAAATTGAAGAGATCTTGAATAAACTTTTTCCTAAAATTGAAAATGATGAAATTGTTTAACAACGAGTGTTTTTTCAATTAGAACTAGCATAAGAATGACAGAAAATGTTGGAGTGAGAGAGATGAAAGAGTTGAGAGGAATGAGAGAGGTGAACAAGGATTTGGAAATTTCTTTTTTTTTTTTAGTTTTGAAAATGAAAATTATTAAAATATCCTTAATCTTAAAACTTAGAATCCATGATATATTAAGATATTTTTGTCTACTAAAATCTGGTACACATTACTAAAATGTACCAGCTGAAAAACAGACGTACGCAAGTTAGCAAACCCATGTATATATATATATATATATATATATATATATATATATAACAGGTTAGTGTGAATGTGCACCAGAATAAAATATAGGTTTACAGCTACCTATTTTGTTTGGAATGTCCACCGGAAAACTCACCCAACCTTTCATGAAAGGTTACTCTGATTTCTGTAGCATCGCCCATTCGCTGAAATTACTATAACTAACAAAAGCCATTCATGTCTGTAATAGTAGTAACAAACTCGCATAAGCAAATTTAAAACCAGTTTCATTTTTATTGGTTACGTGTTATGCAGAATAGAATTAATATTGTCTATAAATTTTTTTGTAAGCAGTGGTGTATCTCTGAAGACGGGAGTTAAAGGAAAAATCTTAAAAGATAACTTCGTTGAAAAATGAAAGATAAGTGTTCTTAAATTCAAATAAACATAATTAATTCTAAATGCAGGGCAGGAATAAATTACGTAAAATTTATCCAACCTGACCCTACCACCCACCCCCCAATCCACTGGCATGCGACTGGGTTGCAAAACAAATCAAAAATTTACCTAACAAACTTTCAGCATTACAACCAGTTTTTTCAATCACAACCACCATATCAATATAACAGCACTCTTGCTAATGGTACGCCTAAAAATGCCAAGGTACCTTCACCATATTTTACATTCTATCTTCTCTTCTCCTCGGAGCACACGTGATGATTTCGTCAACTCTGAGGATCATCTCAGCTGCCTCTGTTGAAGATAGCAACACAGCTTGTTTGACTTTGAATGCTTCGCATATACCCCGTTCAGCCATGTCTCCAACCTTCCACAAAAACAAAAACATAGGTAAAAGTAGAACAGAAATGCAGACACCTATACATAAACCCTCGTAAAATTCTGCTCTTACTATTATGTTAAACTTGAACACACTCATTAATGACAGGTCCTAAATTACCCGGCATTAGGCACATACCCTCCATGAACATATACACATTTTATATTTCGATAAGGTACATCAAACTAAATACCAAAAATAGTATATGACCCTAAAGCCCTTAACCCTGAACGTAGAAATCAGTATATGACCAGTGAAAATTAAAAACGATCAGCTACCAATATACATAAAGATGCAGTAAAACATTACATTACAAAATGAAATCACTCTTCTAACAAGAGTGCACTGCATACAACCAACCCAAGAGAAAACATAAACAAGGCAATATCATGATAATCACTCAACAAATTCACCAAACTCTTGGTTTCAATACTTACAGAACCAGAAATAACATCAATTCCTGCAGTACAGCCCTCCTTCTGATGCTCTGCACGGAGCTGAGAAATCAACTCAGCACTGTCCAAACCAGCATTATCAGCAATGATTGTTGGAATAGCTAAGAGTGCACGGGAGAATGCCTCAATAGCAAGAGACCTCTTTCCAGGAGTTTTCTTAGCCAACGCATCCACTTCCTTTGCCATCACCATCTCCGGCCACCCACCTCCAAGCAACACTCTGCTGTCATTTACAGTCTGTGATAGCACACACAGGGCATCGTGCAATGACCTCTCAGCCTCATCGAGAACATGGTGGCTGCCAAAAAAGCAGATGCATCAGACTTAAAGTTGCACATACAAACATTTGTTCTAGTTTACTTAAAAAAGGCCTATTCATACAAAGAAAACGCTCCTAAGCATGCCCACCTAACAATGCACCGACTGAAATATAACATTTGACCAGCACTACATAAAGGCATAAATTCAGTGTGATGACATGAAGACATTAAGACACTCAAATAAAGCAAGTAACATTCAGAAATCCAGCACTTGGTAGTTAAATCACTGTGTTGTACAATTCTAGGTGTGAAATTTCAGTAAGTCATCACAGAAACAGCATAAGATTATAATCCACTACAAATAGTTAATGATTCTGGTCATGGTTGATAGATGCAGAATATTATAAACAAACCCTATTTCCAAAATATCAAAACTTCAGCTGACAAAATTTGATGTAGCATGTTGTGAATATTAAATTGCCTAACTATGCAAAAGAACACTGGAAATAAATTTCGTAATAACAAAAGAATAAAATGTACCTGGCACCTCTCAGAACTATTGTACAGGCCTGACCCATAGCAACACCAGAGAAATGAATCAGTTTATCCTCGCCAATCATAATCTCCTCAATAAGGTCGCAATGCCCAAGCTTAACGGACTCGGGATTGTCAAAAGTTGATGCAATTTCACCACCAGTTACCAGAGCCAGACGCTCAATACCATCAAAATCAGCATGCTCAATAGCCAATATCCCCGCATCAGCAAAGAGCTCCTCTGGAAAATTGTAAATTAACTGCCTGTTAACAAAACAGTTGATACCATGACCTATTATCTTCTGCACCTTTTCTCTCATTTTTTCTTTCTCAGCTGTTTCAATCTGAGCAACTCTAGCCATAGAATCAACACGAACACGTGCACCATATATCTTCACTTTGTCTGTATCCATGGCAGTGTTGGCCACCAGTATCTTTGCATTCTCAATCCGTTTGGGTTGTCCAATACCAATTTTCTTGTCAAGAATGAATCTGACAAAATATGAATTCAATTAAGATAGCTTACACTTTGCCAGAGCAATGCAATGTTAAGCCATGCTTAGAAGAAAAAAAAAACAAGATTACAATCACAAAATCCTTCGTTAAGAGGAAATTGCAGAATTTGATAATCATCTATTTCTATGAGCACGACTCTGCACAAGTTTCTAGGAAACTGTGCAACTCAATATAATAACAATAATAAGGATTCAGCAACAAGTTGAAAAATTCCATTTCCCAAACTGCAAAATAGTCCAACTTTTCAGCAATATTACCCTTCATCTAAGAACGAATCCTTCAATGAGCCTCCGGGTTTTTTAATAATCTGGATAGATTCTAAATTAGTGCTTCCCTGCATATGAAAATAACCATTGAAAGGATGGAGATAAGAAGATGAAAGAATGAAAAGACATACTTAATCAAAATATAGCTCAAACTAATAAAATAAATATTGAAGCATAATAAACATTTGTTTGCACAGTAAAATCATTGAATAGCCCATATTACAAAATTAACAAAACAACTGAAGGAAACTTCCTATTTTAAGGCCATCTAGAAAAAGGAAAAATCACTACTCAACATGAAAAGCTGTCATAAACCAGTAAAAAAAATAGTTAAACAAATAATTTGTGAGTTCCTACAGAGTATTCCAAATTCACTATTATGAAATCGGTATATTGTTATTTATGGATTGGAATACATTTGAACAGCCACATTCATACTGTAAGAAATGATTATGAAACAGCAGATATTCATATAATCCAACTTCCTACTAACACTTTCAAGAAAGTTCAGTTGAGTATGTGGAAAAATAAATTGATTAGGTTTGAATCTGGTGTATCAAGACTGGAGTTCATCAGCTGTTCAGAAATTGTCTAAGGGAAAAATTTTGACTGCCAGCAAAGGCTCTATGTTCTATATCTATTAAAATTGAAAACTGATATTCGCAGCAAGAGCACAACTTACCTTTAGCCTCATTACAGCATCCACAGCTAAATTTGCAAAATGCTCCTTGTCCTGTGAAAGAATCTTGGAGCTCAAAGTTGTCATTGCAATGTTCAGTAAGTCTGACCTGAATTTCTCTGCACAATCCAGTAAATTATATCAATATATAGGATAACAAATCACAAGAATGCCTAAATACCTCGGCAGGTCCTTCTAACACAACGATAATAATAACAATGCTTAAAAGGCAACAGTGACAATTATAAAACCCTGAAAACAAATCCTACAAAAAAGTTGGAGAAACAATACCAGAATCAGCTTTGTTGTCCACAACCTTCTCTAACAAAGCATTCCGAGCACACTCTGCTGCCATTCGGAAACCTAGAAACCACGTGGAAAAATAAGTGCATATAGGGCAGCATTAGAAATAAGGGAAATAAAAGATTGACAATGGAAATTTCATTGACTACTTATATTACCACACCTCTCAATAAAAAGCATCTACAAATTAATTCCTACTTTAATTAGAAAACAAGCACCAAAATTTTTTAACACTAGGCTTTGCATTCCTATTTAATATCAAGCTTCAAAGGAACACTCCATGATGTTATAGACATCAAACAAAGACATGATATTCAAAATACAATTTAAAAACAGATGAAGCACAATAAGAAAAATGTTGCTTTCTTATCCAATACAAGAATTACTTATTGAATATATTGTCTTGTATTCAAAGAGTGAATCACTGAAGTTGTCAGTAGAAAATTCATTAATATGGAAACATAACATTTTCAGGATAAGAGCAGTTGAGCCACTGTAGAAAAGAAAAGAACTGAACCTGATATTATTGTCATTGGATGAATCTTGGTAGCAACCAGCTTTTCTGCCTCTCTTAAAAGTTCACCAGCCAAAACAACAACAGAGGTGGTTCCATCCCCAACTTCATCATCTTGTACTTTTGATATGTCTAACTTACATTAAGGATGGTTATCTTAAAATATCCACACCAATGCTCTCAATAATAACTGGATGGGTACCATAAGGATGACCAAACACACAAGGCTCCCACCAAATGGGATCTGGGTTGGGTATGCACACAACCTTATACCCCACCCTCACATTCAAATCTAGAGAGGTTGCTTCCAAGACTTGAAACTGTGAACTATAACTTACAAGGAAGAAAAATTACAAATGAGCAAACACTCAACCGTATCTGGATGGGTGTTATGCAACTAACAAATTGCTTGTCACCTTAAATATAAATATGTGGCAAATAACATTACCGCTAGTTAAAAGTATTCAAAAGTTGGCCACCCACTTAAATGAGTATAAGAGAAATTTTTGAGTTACTATTTTGAGAAATTTGGAGACCCTTTTCTAGTTCAGTTCACTTATGCTGCCTCACATTGGAGGGTGCCATATAGTGGTGAACTGCAACATAGTATGACTCTTTTAAAATTGCAGGTTCCTTAAATTAATGCTGGCCTTTAATCTATCAAGATAGTAATCTGTTCTTTGGTTTTGGCTCCAGACCTAAATCAATTAGCTTTCCGGTGATTAGGAACTTCCATGAACTAGGAGTTTATCATCTGCTTCAGAAATTCAAAATTGTGACTTCTCACTTTGGATCCATTATATTATGCGTTTTCCATGGTTAAAAAACTATTCATCAAGTAACTATCAAACCCTTAGGTAACATAAATAAGAATTTCACATTAGCTCTCTCCAAAATCCAAATTTTCTAAGCTGCTTTCACCACAAGAATATAACTTAATAAGGATACCCACAAGGACTTTAGCAGCTGGATTATCGATATGGAGGGACTTCAAAATTGTAGCCCCATCATTAGTGACAGTAACTTCACGTCCTCTACCTGTAGACTGCAAAATTTTATCCTGCAGTAATCACACCCAAGGCATATGAATTCGCTAGGAGTAGAAAATAAAGCATTTATCACCACCACTTAACCAAATGAGCCAATAAGTGATTTTACCATTCCCTTTGGTCCTAAGGTCGTCTTGACCAAGTCAGCAATAGCCATGGCCCCAACAAAAGAAGCCTGCACAAAACCAAATCATTCAACACACATAAAAGTAATAATGCATGGAAACATTTGCTGAAATGTATCATAAACATTATACTATTCTCAAGGAAACATGGCACAAACATAAGATCATAACATGCTAACCATTCTGGCCCGCTCCCCTTTTTCTTCACTGGCTTCATCTTTAAAAATTCTATCAATCTGTAGCATTCACCACAAAAGAAATCCTCAGGTGAAGAAAAAAAAAAGTAAGAAAAGAAAACAACAAAATTGTATAGCATGTAACTTACCGCCATTTCAGGAAAATTCAAATGCAATCACCTGAATAGAGAAACAAATCATGTCACGTAATCAATCACAGAAAAAAAAAAACAAAAAAAAAAAACATTTACATTCTATGAGAGGATCAGGCCAACCGAAAAATGATAACAATGAAATCACGCAAGAAAATACACCCTAAAGAAGCACTGCATATAGCCCTATGCATATATAGTGCCTGATTACACTTATCATAAATATCACTCGGTTTACACTTAAAAAAAAAAACTACAAATATAGTAAATTTTCCCAGATCATTATCTACCATCAAACTACTAAATTAACACAGATCTATCAAAAGAACAGGAAAAATATATATATCCTGTATATTAAATAAAATAATAAACAAATAAATAATCCACTATGTCCAAAGTCCACACAAGAAAACCTATAAATCCTTTGTGTCTAGTTCTAGGTTTCACACAGCAAATGCAATTCTTACATCTATCAACTAAGGCATTCCCGAGTCTTGATAAAATTCAGGTATAGCTATTGCTCTATACCATCCTATCAAAAAAAGAAGGAATCAGGGTTTGGCTCGGACAAGAGAAAGCAGCATAGATTTACTATGCGAATGTGAGAAATGGAGTAAGAAAAGAAACGCGATTTGAAATGGTAGAAGTTAAGAAGTTGATGCAGAGCAAAACATAAAGGAACTTGCGAACGGAGAGAAGAACGAGAATCAAAATGCATAAAATGGTTGAACACTTCAAGTACAGAGAACTCGAGAAACTCACCGCGGAAGAAGGTATAGTTGGCGAAGCGAGTGCGAGAAAGTTGCGATGCGAAGCGAGAGCGCAAGGGTTTTGTTTTCGTTCTGTCAAAGTATGTATGGGTTTATACAACCTTCTTTAAAACGAATCGTTTTGGCACCTCTCACTGATTTTGTATTTTTTTTTTTTCATAAAATTAGACACAAATAAAATCATGGGAAAGGTTAGTAAAAATATTATGTTAAGAGATTTGGTAATTTAATTTATAATTTTTTTAATTGGAAATGTAATAAAAAATAATTTCTTTCTTTGATGAAAAAATAATTAAGTAACTTCACTTTATTTTAAAACAATTGAATACAGCTAAAAGTGTATATTTGAATTTATTATGACCGTAAACAGCTTATTTAGAGCAACAAGTAAATATAAAAATCTATAAATAATAGATTTATACATGTATAAATTTATATGTATTATATTGACATATATTTATTTGGAACTCAAGTGGTATATTATAAACACGAAATGCTAACACATCTGCTAATCATGGATGCTATTACTTTCGTGAATTTAAAAAAAAAATTAAAAGAAAAATTAAAAATTAAAAAAAAATTAAAAAAAAAAAACATCTAAGGTCACATTTCTTCTTTTGAACAATTGTTGGTTCAAGTCCATAATTTCTTTCAACATCTTCACGTGTTGGCTTAATGAATATATAGTTATTTTTATATGTTGTACACGTTATAATAATGGGATGTGCACGAAGTAATTCTCTTTCTATCGGTTTATCATTGGTTAGGCCCCATTGCATCTCAGTTCTGGACTTTGGCATTTGATGTAGTTAAACTTATGGTAATGGATTGTTTTCTCCTTATTGTACCACCATAATTCCTTCCTGCACATTTGCCAGGTATGACAAAAGGTTAAATTGTCTATGTAATATATGAAAATATTCCTATGTAGAATATATATACTTTTCCAAATTTGAAAATATATTATGATCATACAATTCCTAAATCATAACATGTTTTTTTATATAATTTATAAAATATTTATAAGATTTAATTAGTAATTTAGTTCATATATCTAGGTCTTTGGTTTTTTTTATGTTTTTATGTTTGAATTTTACTTAATTGAGATTTTATATTATTTTTTTTACTCAATTGAGTCTTATCTTTTTAAAGACTCAATTTGAAATATTTCACATGTTAAAATCTGTTTTAAAGTATAATATGTCATCTTTATTTTTGGATTTTCCCCTCTCAATCTTCTTATATCTTTCTTTACCTTTCACTATTTTTCAAACTCAAGGTTAGCCACCCTAATCACTAAATAAATAAATAAACTATAAAATTTAATTCAAAAACTTTATTTCAATAATTGTAATTTAAAAGTAGAAAAAGATAATTTGATGTGGAGAGTGGTGATGTGACGAGAAAGAAAATGCTGAGAGAAAAAAAAACCATAAAAGTCATATGGATTTTAAGATAAAATATGACTTAGATTTTGACAAGTAACATATTTTAAACAATACTAACATTGATGTAAACAAAAAAACACGTTGATTTTTTTTTTAAGTTAGAACTTAATTAGTGAAAAATAAAAAAGAACTTAATTAAGTAAAAAATATAAGAACTCGACAAAGTAAATAAATATATATAAAAATTAAAAGAAATCAAATATCTAAATATAGAAATCAAAGTATTAATTAAGCTTATTTATAAATTAAAAAATTTTAAATTATTAAATTTACAAATTGTATAATTTAAAATATATTTTTGAATAGTATATTGGTGAAAATGAATTATGGAGTAGAAGTTCTAAAAACTCCTTTTACATTGCATAATTTAAAATTCATAATTTATATTTTTGAGTTGTGTTTTATGGAAACAACCAGTGGATTGTATAATTTGTAAATTAAAATAACAAGTTGGGACTGTACAATTTAAAATTGGTCTAGTGTGATGTCCTTTTGGATGGTGAATCAACATGTTAATTTATTATTATTACAAATTAAATAATTCAAAATGTTACATTTGACTTCTGAATAATGTGATTTGTAACTTTAGCAAATTTGAAAATAATTTCATATTACATAATATAAAATTATTAAAAAAAAATCAATATCTTTATTGAAATTTTCACCAAAACAAGATGAATATTGAGAGCAAGATATATTTATAGATCATTAGTTTTAATGTAAAATTAAAATTTATTATTCTCTAAAATTTTAATATATTTTAGTCTCTAAACATTAAAAATTGGTAAAATATAGTATTTTTAATATTATTATGCTATTCTTTTATATATCTAATATGTTTTCTAACTAACATTAAAGCGAATCTCAACATAAAACATGTTTTACACATAAAAAAGTTTTAACTTGATTAAGTTAAAAAATTGTATTTATTTATTTTTAAAATTTAAAGACCAAAATATATTAAAATTTTGGACAAAAAGATAAATTTTAATTTTGTCTCAAATTTCAGAAACTAAAAATATACTCAATCCAGTAAATTAAAAAACAACGAGGACAAAATAGACAGTTTACAAAAATAACAGGTGCAAAATGAAATTTGTGGGTGTAAGAAGAAGGAGCCCTATGGATTGGGTCGGATAGGGTTTACACTATGAAAGTGCATTATTTGTGCTTCTAAAGAAGTTTCTGAATACAACCCTAAATTACTAATTGAAAATGTTGACTATTACTCAGTCAATTATTCTCACTCGAGTGTTTATTCTTCTACAAAGATTGAAAATTTCTTGAGGCATGTGATGTTTCTGGAAGGTCTTGAGAATTAGGTATACAACTAAAGGATGTCACAAGAACAAGAATTTTCGTAACTCTCTGTTTTTCTTTTCATTCTATTCTTATTATTATGTTTAGTAAATCTAGTCAAAATTTGGAAAGTTCGCTCATAGTTGACTGTTCAAAATTCATGAAATTGGAACATTGACTTCTTCTTGTTTGATATAGTTATTTCACAATGTAAAATAAGTGATATGATACTCTTATTTTAAAAATTGTTTTATGTTATTGATAGAAATATATTTTGAAATATTTACACTTACTTTTAATTAATTTTAAACCCATCTAGTTTTTGTTTATAGACAAATTATTTTAGTTATATTGTTTAGTATTATATTATTTAGCTATTAATTTTATATTATAATGTTTTAAATCAAGTTTCGTATAAATAAATCGCATTTGTAAATGTCTTACTTTCATTTTGTTGTTCTCTTATAATGGTAAAATATCATAAATATAACTAATTTGATTCTATTTTAAAAAAATATTAAATATATTTTTAATCCAAAATTATTATTTTTTGTCAAAATTTGACATGATGTTCAAACTTAAAAAAGAAATGGATATAATTATTTCAATCTAACTTCAAAATTATAAATAATTTCAACTAAACCTTTTAAACCAATAACTCTAGATAACCATTCAATCCTTTCATTATATGTCATATAAATTAGAGAAGTTTTGTCACGCTTAAATTTTAATTTTTTTATTTTATTTTTCTTCTCTTTCTTGAATAGCTTATATTATTCGATGACCTTGCACCACCATAATATAAAAATTGAAAACCATATAATATAAAAAGAACCCTAAACTATTAGATTAAAAATATATTATTAAAAACATCGTTTACAAAACTATTGACTTCACAAAATTGTCTTAAAACACTAATATTTTCATAACTTTTTTTAACAATTTTTTATAACAAAATACGTATTATTATTTTATTGGTCTGTTTAAATTTATATTTAAAAAATATTTGAAACAGACACATCACAAACTATCCCGTATAAAATGTTGTTAAAAATATTGTTAAAACAATTTTTTTCTTAGTATTATTGCCACTGTTTGGAAACAAAAACAAAACATGTTTTGATTTTTGAGAACAGTGAATGTAGATATTTCGATATTTGCACAAGTAGATCTTGATGCCACCGTAATCAAAAGATTCAGTCATCGATTACGTCATTTTATTTGTTGTCCTACGATTGCCACCCAAAGTCATTAAAGTCAATTATTATTGGTTAAAGAATGAATAAAATAATTTACCACCTATTAAAAGTTAAATTTTAGAAACATAAATATAATATGGTATATCCGAAATGATGACCAAATCAAAATATCTTTGGTTTTCAGCAGCTTCACGATATGGGTTGCAATACAACTTTCAAAGTATTTGAGATATGGACCATCAATGAAGAAAATCTACATTGATCTCAAATAAAAAAAAAATCATTTTATTTTATTTTGCTTGACAAATTCAATTATCTAAAATGAAAAAAATAATAAAAATAATGTAACCTACTTTTTTCACATGAAAGAGACACCTTTTAAATATCTATAGTTCATTCAATTTTTTTTTCTACAACAATATATTATTTATTTTGTATTATACATATATTTGGTTAAGAAATATTATTTTTATATCTCGATTGTATAAAATAACATATGACATGTTAAATCATGATGGTAACGTTTGAATTGCATGTTATTTGATACTTTTTTATTTTAAATATTAGTTTAAAATACTGTTTAATACGTAAAATAAAATTATTAAATTAAAAAAAAATTATTTATTTTTAAATTTTAAAAGATTAGATATATTTATAAGTATAGTGTTAAAAAGTGTGATAATATAATTACGAAGTTTATGTGTGAGAGGAGAAAAGATGATAATAACATATGTGTCTGTCAGTGTCGCGTAGAAACGTGGTTTGATTTGAAGTGACAGCAATTCCCACGATTCATGAGGAACTCCCTTCACATGACCCTACCAACCTTCAAATCAAGATCAACAAAATCACACTCATTCATTATTAGTATGAGATCACTGCTGAAACCATTCTCTATATCAATTCCAATTTAATAATTATTTAAAACGTGGAAAACATGTTCTATCAAAATAATCCACTGCTACACCGTTCATTTTCCACAAAGTAGAGTCACCACGCATAACCATCGTCTCTCACTCTGCAGAATCTCAAACCTCAATCACATATCATGTTGGAAGATGATGGACGCTCCAGCTTTAGACATTCTCTGTACATATGATTTTGACCAAAATGTTTACATCAGAGGATAAACATAAAAAGTATGAAAATTTTCCTATGGTAAAGTACGGTGAAATAGCGCAGTAGTTTGCCAATAGTAATGTTTATGTTTCTTTTGGTTATGTATGTTTTCGCTGTAATTATTGTAGAGTGTGATAGTTAATTATTAAGGTAGATAATTGATTATTTAACTAATATAGTAATAATGAAATTTAATGGTTTGAGGTGATGGTTTAAAACCATTGAGTTAATATATTTTGATGAGAATTTATTCATGAAAAATGTGTTGGATCTCCGTTATTTTGATAGATAGATATTATTGAAAAACGTATTATATTTTTTAAATGATAAGAAAAAAAAAATATATTGTTGTACTGTATGATCATTTGGCCAGTTTTGAATCGAGCGATCAACAAAATTTTCAACCGAATAATGAAACGATTGATTAATGCATGAGTCATAATTGGATTAACACTGATTCGAAACTCATCCCAAAAGCCTATAAATATAGTTTGATATTCAAGTAGTTGGTTACTTTTACTATGCAATTATTATCTCAGTGTTCGGACAAACACTGACTTTAGCATCAAAGTGTTTTCTGTAAGTAACACCCGACATGCCTGATCATACCGAGAGAGAGAGAAAGAGAAATAACCTAAGACTGAGATATCGACCTAAGCTGGGAGTTTGAAGATTGTTAGTGTATGTCAGAATACTCCCCTTAACTTCCTTTTTATTTTTTTGTTTTACTTCGTTACTCTATTACTTTATATCTATATATATATATATATATATATATATATATATAAATATATATAACCATTTGATTTTCTATGTACAATATATTCATTCACATAATAACACTTCAAAAAGGCTCTCAAGTTTCTTTCTCTTTCTCTCTGTTTTGTAAGTTTGTTATTGCTTCTTTTGGTTTGTCACGATGCAAACAAACCTACACATGTCAATATTTGACAAACTTAAAAAATTTGTCTTTCCAATATCACTACACATGTCAATAGTCCTTGAAAAGAACCTTCCAATAATTTTTAAAATGCAACAAGGCCTTGACTTATAGATTTCTCTATCTAGAGACATTTGTCCTCTAACCTCAACATCAAGAATCAAGTATCAAATACCAGTCAATAGAGTTCACTACTTAGAAACATCTTATAACTTCGACACTTGAAAGACCCTTCACAAACACGCACACCCAAACATAGTTCATAAAGTTTTTTGCTTAGATACTTTCGTTCTCTAGCTTCGACACTTTAAGAACCTTCCACTCCATCGAGCTATCTGACAAGAAGGATCCTCTCAAGGTCACTCGAGGAGAATGTTTTATACAAAGCCTTCTGTATTGTATGACCACTCGGCGGCCAAGAACCGGACAGTCGACTATCCAAAACGAAATGATTGACCGGTCCGGAACAATAATTAATTGATAATTAATTTGAACAATAATAACTATTAATGGACAATTAATAAAAGTAATAGTCATTAATTGGAAATTAATAGGAATAATGAAAGTTATTTATTGGTAATTAATGGGTCAGATATAATTGTACCCATTATAAGATTCATAAATATATGTTTGACAAAGGAGATCAGGTAATTACTTTTGGCAACTCATCTTTATTACAAAGTTATTGAGCAAAATCACTGACTTAAGCTTGGGAATGCATTTGACAAGTATCCACCCACATGGCTTGGACTAGAAGGAGATAGAGCGAATAACGAAACTTGGATGATAAAGGACCATTATGGAGCTCATCTGGTCTTCAGGACAACTTGGAGTGCTTTGAGTAAAGGATCTCAACCCTATACTCGAAACATTTTGGTGCCCATCGTAGGGCCGAGCGGCATCCCCTTGTAGCCACAAGGAACCAAACGAGAGGTACAGTGGAAAACAATCACCTAGTCGCCTAACCCCAACATTGTCGTTGTGTAATGTGCGCAACCTTAGCTTGGTGATCTTGCGCAACTTCGTAAGCAACAGCTTGTTGCATGACCGAGCATCGTCTCTTTGTTCAAACCTTAAAAGTGTGGCCAATCATCTTGGACATTCAGCCTTATCACAGCCTAATATGGCTATAATTTTAATTGGTTAACTCGATACGTCGTTTCTCCTGATCAAGAATCAGTGACGAGACCCAACGGTCCCGTCTTCAACAACACGACTTACCCTAAGCAAGGCTATCTCAAGCCTTGAGTTTTTCTCTCGTTCGACACCCACCAAATGGTCTCATGCTTATGGTTGTTCATTTCCAACCAAACAATTGATCACCGATTTATACATCGCATCTTGGCTTTATCCAAGTGTTAATTGTTCACCATATGCATTAACCAATCGACCTCATGCGTCGACGTCGAGCCTGATCCTGGCCTGACATTCATAGCCTGATGTGCTTTCCACATTAACGACCTTACCTCATATCTACGTAATTAGGCTCAATATCAATGGTGCAGTCACCTCTGCCCTCAAGTCTTGGTTGTTTGGGCATCAACCATTCAGCCTAAACATCGCAGTTTCGTCCAAAGCCCTAACCTAGCCTCTTTCTTATTTATCTTAAGCAGTGACCATTCGGTCTCAACGCATCCTAATTCGACTGTCTCAAAATAGACTAGCTCCAACGTTAACTGCTCAGCCACAACGTGTTAGTCTTCTTACCTCACGGTTTTCGCCATTCATGTTGGACAATTTTTCTTTTGTGCAGGGTATAGCCTGAGAAGACCTTGGTCTCTCTCCCGCTCGGTCAGTTGGACCACATATGTTTACCTTGTCAAGCTCCAATGGCTTGGCTCTTGTTCGAGCCTCAACTGGGCACCTCAACCCTTGTTTAACGTCTGAGTGGTGCCTATCCATACAATCATGGTCAACGTCCTCATCTCTCCTACAATTCACAAGGCATTAAGCACTAACATCTCGACCATGACACATCCTAATATGGATTCCTCATTTTTGGCCTTCAAACGTTCAACCGAAGACCTAACGGTCTCGTTTGACCATTCGGCCTTATAGCCTAAGCCAGCTCGGTATTCATTGTCTAACCTCGTAAATGCATTGTCCTGATTGACTGCACTTTTTTGACCGTTCAAGTTTGAATTGCTCCCTTTCTTCTGTGCAGAAGACAGGACACTACATACAAACCACCTGGCCAACTTTGAGCAACTAGCCGACATGGAATGTTTTTCAAATCCCGACTTACCTTTAACTAGCCGGTAAGGAATGTTTTTCAACTCTTACTGAGTCGTCCACGGTCAGTCAAAGAATGCTTTTTAACTCTTGCCGTACTTGCAACGAGTGGTCGATGAAGCTCAAAATCTTGGTCAAAAGTATAAGAGCACACAAAAACAGACCCCACTAATACAACGCGAATGACCTTCACTAATAATCTTTGTGCACCTCTTCCAATGAAGCATTTTCTTGGACTTGAGGGGCATGTGTACTATATGACCACCTGGTCGACCAAGAACTAGGCAGTCCATTATCCAGCAATGAAATGATCGACCGGTCCGGTACAATAATGAATTGATAATTAATCTGAACAATAACGGCTATTAATGGATAATTAATAGGAATAATGAAAGTCATTTGTTGATAATTAATGAGTCAGACCTAATTGTAAGCCCGTTATAAAATATATAAATATATGTTTGACAAAGTTATTGAGCAAATTCACTGTCTTTATTACTTTTGACAACTCATCTTTATTACAAAGTTATTGAGCAAATTCACTGTCTTGAGCGTCAGAGTACATTTGACAAGTACTCACCCACATGACTTAAACAAAAAGGAGAGTGAGCGAATAACGTAACTTGGATTATGAAGGACTAGGGAACTCATCCATTCCTCAAGACAACTTGGAGTGTTTTAAATAAAAGGACCTCAACCCATACTCGAAATACCTTCAGAGAACACTCATAAAATATTTTACTAATAACTCTTAGTCATAATCTATATGTACAAGCTAAAAGGCAAGAAAGAAAACAAAACTTTAACTCCTTAACAATTGTCATTTAACAATAAAAATCTCAAATTTAGAATAATAATTATAAATCAAAACTTTCAACACATTAACCACCAAAAGCACACTTTGATTATAAAAATATCTCATAATATCTAATAATATATAATATTAAATAACTTATAATATCTAACCATATCTAATAACATCTCATAATATCTAACATATAACAAAATCCTAAAATATCTCATAATATCTTACCATTTCTAATAATATCAAATAATATATAATAATATTAAAAAATATCTTATAATATCTAAAGATATCATATAATCTCTATTAATATATAATAGTATCCAATAAAATTTCTTAATATCTAGTATATTTTTAATTTTAATCATATAATTATTCACCAAATTTTATTTCTTAAAAATATTTTAAATAAATAAATATTTTATATTAAATAATTAAAAAGTAGATAAGTCTTTTAAATCATATTACCTTTATCTATTTTTCTAGTTATTATAATTTCTATATTCTCACGTGTATGTTCCTCCAAATAGAAAAGCACATGGGTAGTGAAAGTAACCAAAATTCCTACTACTCTTGGAAAAAATCAATTAACTTCTGATTTGGATAAGACTAAATCAACCCAAAATCTTATGTGCAGCAAATTTTGAATGAATTTTTCAACAATGGATATCCAATTTCCAATATTAATTTCATAATATTTTGTTTTTATGTTTATTGTTTCCTTATATTCAAGTACTTCCAGAAGTGAGATATACTTTACCCTCGAAATTAATAATTATAATTTATACACATTATTTTCTCTTAATTCATTAAAATATGTTTTAAAAAATTATGACATAATTAAAAGCCAGTTTCAAACATTAACATAGCATACTTACAGTTGGAACATTATTGATCTTGTCTCTCATAATAAAGATAATAATGATCGAATTTACTCTCTTATATATCAGTTTTGTATGTGTTTGTTTTAATATATTTTAAGGGTTGAAATAAAATAAAAATAAAAATATTTTTATACATTCACCTGTTTTAATCTACTAAATCATATTTTAAAAATGAAACTGAAAAAAAAAAACCCTTAAATTTGGTAATATTTTTTCATATAAAGAGTGTCTTTAATCATGTTATCTTAATTTCCAACCACAGTTTCTTTTTTAAAAAGCACAATACAATAATTGTTGTTTTGTTTTAGATGAATATATTATTCTACGTTTGACTTTGTAGAAGAAAAATGATCAGAACTTTCAAACTAGAAGGTAGTTCATATGTATAAAGGTTTTCATTTGCCGACAAGCAATAATTATTTAAACTAGCATTAATTAAGGATATTTTTACAACGTTGATGATTGAATTTTTGTTTTATAAATTTTTATCAATATTTATTAAAATTTTATCTCAAAATTCATCTTAATTATTATTGATATAAGTTAACACTGATAACAAATAATTGAAATTAATATTATCTATAAAATATTATAAAACAAATCCTAAGCAACTACAAACAAATAATAACATCTGTATTAATAACTAAAAAAATACAACAAATATTGATAAAAATATTCACAATATATATTAACTAAATATATATGATTTACATTGGTGAAGAAAATAATCTTTTAACAGAAATAATATAAACTAAAAATTAATAGTATTTAAAATTATTTTTATTATGAATAAAAAAGTATAAGTAGTTTGTAAATTAAAATTAAATAGGTATATGTAACATAACTATCAATATTTTAGCAACTTATTGTTATTAATTAATTTAGACACTAGTTTGTTGATAGTTAAAACTTAGATAGTTAATGATATATATCAATTTAGACTCTATTTCGTAAACCAACTATAATTTTTGTATTTATTATACAATTTTTTTTATATACAAATAATGTTTAGTTTATATTTATCTAAATTAGTTAATACAGTAATTATTTATTTTTTTTGTTGTTAAAATTTGTTACTATTTAATGCTTTTGTAGTGTATGTTTCCATTCCATAAAGTTCCTTAAAAACCTTTGAATTTAAGGTTATTCAAATTTTAATTTCAACTTATGCTATCTACATTAATTTAAAATGTAATATTAAACATAATATTAACAATAAAAAATATTTAATATTTTTCAAGCATACTTCGCTCCAAAATTTGTATTTTTTTTCCGTAAAACATATATTTTAATTTTTTATTCCTTCTATTTGAGTTTTAGTTTTATTCCGTCTATTAATAAAACTAAAACTAGGCTCGTCACACCGTGAACCCATTGTTATATGTTTGCTAAAAAATTGATCCAGTGACTTTTTATAAATAAAAAATTAATTATAATATCAAATAAAACTTTAATGAAGTTATTATAAACAAAGCCTAAAAATTTATTAATAAAAACAAACTTCATATTACATAATTAGAATGCAAAGGTTAAAAACAAATATATTTTTCACTCTTAATCACTCTAACCATAAATTTATATCTTTACAACTTTCTTTCTTAATTCTGCAAGGTACAAAATAGTGTTACAATACCGAGTTTCGAAAATTGTATCGAGTTTGAAACAATGTTAATTTTTTTTTATTGAATTAATTTTCTAATCTTAAAAAAACACATTATTTATGTATGTGTCATAAAACACCGTCGTTTCTTTCTCCGACTAATTTCTCCTGTTCTATTTCTCTTCCACGTGTCTTAGCTTTATCTCAATTCAATGTACCCACTCAACATTTTTTTCCAAGGTTCACTCCACATTTTCTCCTCAATTTTATCTTATCGTTCAATTTATAAATTATTTTATTTATAAATCATAATTAACTAGGTACTTAGGTTAATTATGTTTAAACTTTATCAATAATAATTAAACAAAAATGTATGTAATAAATGAAATATCTACATAAGGAAATGACAATAATTGAAGTTAAAGAGAAAAATGAAAAGTAAATAAAGCAACAAACTTCATTTCCTTTTTTAAATTTACACGTAAAGTCTCCAGCGTTTGTCATCTTTTATGGTAGATATATAATTTTTTGGTGCGAATTATACTTCAAACATTTCAACTAATCTGCTTTCAAATGTGGTCTTTCTATTTATAGATTAAGTCAAAAGAATATGGTCTAACATTTAAACTACAAGTAAATGCGATTAGCTGTATTATTTTCCTATTTTGCAATGGATTAAGAGAGTTTAGTGGATGTTAATCTACTTTTTGAACATGCATGAAAACGTGTTGGACATAATAGTTGGTGAAATGAATTATTATTTTAAATATAATTTTAATGATGATTTTTGTCATGTGATGAATTTTATAATTTTGGGTATTTTCAATTTTTGGTAAAATTGTTTTTTAAGTTTATATTTTCATATTAACTAATGTTTTTGCAAAATACAACTAAAATGAATATCTTATAATTTTCATAATTTAGGTTAATTCTTTCACATGTAAAATATTATAACTTGATAAAGAAAATTATTGTTGAGATCTTGAAACTCAATTAAAGAGAAGTTGATATAGAACAGAAATTGGATGTTTATAATATGTTTGAATTGAAAAATAAAAAATAAATCCCAAGGAATATTAATGTTAAGTACAGATACGATTAGCATTTACCGTGGAACAAAAAGAACAAACTTTATTATTTCTTTTTTATCTGTTTTTAGAAGATGTTTATTTAATAAAAAAAATTAATTAGTGAAAAGTTAATTATACAGTTTAAAAAGTAACTAATAATGCATTTATATTTTAGCAATTAGCTATGCAAGAAGTATATGAGTCACATGTTCACTTGAGAAAAGTCAAAACTAAATGGATAGATTTTAGGAGATAAAAGAGCGGATTGTTATATTATTTGTTTTAACGAAATAAATGTGAAAATGAGAAAAGAAATGCAACTGAAAATATTTGAAAATAAAATTTGTAAATTATTTTATGAATGTGATAAATAAAAAATATTTTAGTAGATAAAATTTTTAGATTATAATTTTACTTTCATGATTAAAATTAATATAAAATAAAATATATTTATTATTATTATTATTATTACTATCAATATGATTATAATAATTATTTAATAGTATTAATATTATTATTATTAAAAACATTTTATCATACAGTTAAAATTTAAATAAAAGTGAAAGAATTAAATTAAAAGTAAAGGATATTTGAGTAAAATATTTATATTGAATTGTTTTCTTCTCGTAATTCTTCATTCTTATTAGGATGAGATACAACTTTTCTCTTTTAAATTCGTCTTTACAAATCAACACAAATGAGTGGAAGCAAAAACCAAAAATACTTATTCTTTTACTTATTATAACAATACATCTAAGAAAACAAACACATAGTAATAACTTTTTATCATTTTTTAAGATTTTCATATTATTTTTAAGATAATATTAACTTGAAAAGTTATTAATTCTGAAAGGAACCAAATATTATAAGTTATGTTATAGAAAGGTCCATGATGTTTTAGGATTAAGTGGTATGTGTCAATTTGGTTTTCTCGTATGGTTGGTTTTGATTCATATGGTTGGAGCCAAACAAACCAAAGGGCCAAAACGTTTCTGATTAAAAAAATTCATAAGGTTAAAATATTCACAAAAAGTCTGTGGGACAAGGTTAGTCCATAAGTTTTTTTTTTAAATATTTTGAAATAAAAAAAATACAATTAACTTATAATATGTCGTAAATCTAAGTATTTTGTTTTGACAAATAATTATTTACAATCATTTTAATCATATTAAAATAGATTTTGTAAAAGATTTCAATAAATTTGATTGTTTGTTTATCTAAAAGAATTACGTAACAATATAGAACGTTAAAATTTTTATCTAACTAAACTTATTTAATTTTCTTTAACTGGCTTAATATATTTTTAAAGTATATAAGATAGTGATTTAATTTTTTTTATGAAAAATTCATCCAAATCTAAATCAAAATTAAATAAGATATTTTAATTTGAAAATTTAAAATAATAAATTTATGATTTTTTTTAATTATATGTTATTTTTTAGTGTATAATTTAAATTTATACTTAAATTCTACCAATTATTTATTTTTCTTTAATAATATATATATATATTAATAATAATAAAACTTTAGTGTGTATTTTAATATAATTAATCTATATTCTCACTTTTTGATTAGACTCCACATTTCTTTTGTCGTATTTGAAATTTTATCACAATGTACTGTTTTATTAAATGTTAATTTTTTTTTAAGAAATTAATAAATAAATTATAATCAATAATTATATTAAATTATATTTTATATATTTTATTTAATAATGTAATAATAAATATGATATCAAAATATTAATTTAAATATAATAAAATTATAACATGTTAGCCTATATAGTAAAAGGATAACGATATTTAGACAATATTTTTTTGACAACATTTGAATATCATCTATGTGTCATTCTGTGATTGGTTAATGGTAGTGTTATGATTATTATTATTGATTGTGAAGTAATTTTAGACCAATCACAGAATGACACGTAGATGATGTTGTCAAAAAAAATATTGTCTAAATATCATTATCCAATTTTATATATGTATATAAATGTATTGTTTCCAAAAATTAATTAAATTTTTATAATAAGGTCTAACTAATGTTAACCTCGATTTTAACCGATTTGAGAAGGGATTAAGTTTTTTTTTTTTTACTTTCACTTGAGAGAACTCCTAAAGGATATTTTTTTTAAATGGACTAAAACTTATCATAAATCATGAACAACTTTATATTTGAAAGTAAATAATAAAAATTGGATGAAATCTGAGATCTTTAGCGGTGAAGAACATGCAAGATGTGTGCCATGAACATTAATAACTATGGACAAACTTTAAACACAAGAGACACATGAATGAGTTTAATGTATTTTGAAAAGGGGGACTTTAAAAAGGATGAAGAGATGGATATGACTTGAATGAAATAAGTATAATCACAATCAATATATGAATCCAAGAAGAATCTCGAAAACAGATACCACGTGTGTTATTGATACAAAATGAATTCAAAATTAAATGCATGTATTAATTTATGAGTTACGCATTAATAGTACTAAATGTGACATTGAAATTTTGAAGTTTCGTTTACTTACACTCTTGGGATTTTGTCGCTCCATAATCGTCGTAAATTCTTGAGAAATAACGCTTGCCGACTAGGCAATCACACAAAAATGTTTTTTTTTTGGTTAAAAGAAAAAAGTAAAGCAAAGGAAAACGTGGGAAAACATTGAGCAGTTAAAAGAAGTGTTTAGAAACGAAAGTGATGGTTGGAACCATCTGGTCGTGCTTTGAGCTCAGCAGTGACAGCCGGAAAAGCACACAACGTAGCCCAAAACAAAATGCCGACATGAGATGAATAATAAAAAAAAAAAAATCTAAGGCTAGAGGAAAAAACGGGAAGGCCTTGTTGTACTAGTAGTTAACGCAACTGGCACCAGTGATTCCGAGTGACGGCTGTTTACGAGTGTAAAGAGTCCAAAGAAAGAGCCTAAATATACACCAGCTTTGGCCCACACAATTCACTCACGTGAGAGAAATTAAGAGCCAACAACAACGACGTATGTCCCAGCAACTCCTCCTGTCGCGTTATTTTGCGCACGCGTTACTCATGCCAGTTGACGCTTACGCCTTCTACGTGTTCTTATGTCAACCCTCTACCTTTGCCACCAAATTCCTTTACTTTTTTTTATTATTATTTATATATACCACACATTAAATAATTAAGTAATAATATTGAAAACAAAAACCACTGTAGTAGAATTTTGGATTATTACACAGCCCATTGTTTTGCAGCTATTATTTATTTATTTATTTAATAAATAGCAGTAGTACTACTACTACTACAGTTAACCGAACCCATTATATATATATACCACAGGTTCCCACCTCCCTCTTCACAGTTCCATTCTTAATTACATACACATCACATTAGAAAAACGATATTGAAAGAGAGATGAGTTTTGAAGGTTTTCTTTCTCTTCAATCAATGCCTGCAACATGCGGCTTCTTCTTCTTCGCCTTCACCCTTCTCTTTTCTTTCTTCTCCTTTTTGCTTTTCATCAACAGGATGAAGCCATGGTGTAACTGCTACATCTGCAAGAGTTACTTGACCGTCAGCTGGGCCACAAAGTTCACCAACCTCTGCGACTGGTACACGCATCTTCTCCGAAAATCCCCATCGGCCACCATCCATGTGCATGTCTTGGGGAACACCATAACCGCCAACCCCGACAACGTCGAGCACATTCTCAAGACCAATTTCGAAAACTACCCCAAAGGGAAACCCTTCTCCGCCATCCTCGGAGACCTCCTCGGCCAAGGGATTTTCAACGTCGACGGCCATTCCTGGCGCTTTCAACGCAAAATGGCCAGTTTTGAACTCGGGAGCGTCGCGATTCGCTCCTACGCGATGGAGTTGGTCAACGAGGAGATCCGCTCGCGCTTGCTTCCTTTCCTGGTCTCAACCGCGCGTGGCGAAATGAACAAGGAAAAGGTCTTGGATTTACAGGACATCCTACGAAGATTTTCGTTCGACAACATCTGCAAAATATCGTTCGGTCTTGACCCGGGTTGTCTCCTTCCAACTCTCCCCGTTTCGGACCTCGCCGACGCATTTGACCTAGCCTCAAAACTCTCCGCGGAACGCGCCATGACCGCGTCGCCGTTCATTTGGAAAGCGAAGCGGCTTTTCGGAGTCGGTTCGGAGAAGAGACTGAAAGAAGCTATCAAGGTCGTAAACGACGTCGCACACGACATGATAAAGCAGCGGAGGGAAATGGGGTTCAACTCGCAGAAAAACCTTCTCTCGCGGTTCATGGGATCCGTTGAAGATGACGCTTACTTAAGAGACATCGTGGTGAGTTTTCTTTTGGCGGGCCGCGACACAGTCGCCTCCGCGTTGACAGGCTTTTTTTCTCTGCTGTCGAAAAGCCCAGAAGTCGTGGCGCGGATTCGCGAGGAGGTGGGCCTGGGCCCTGAGCCCCCGACGTTTGATCAGATTCGCGAAATGCATTACCTGAACGCGGCGGTTCACGAGAGCATGAGGCTGTTTCCGCCCATTCAGTTCGATTCCAAGTTCGCCACAGAGGATGACGTGTTGCCAGATGGAACTTTTGTACGGAAGGGGAGTCGGGTCACTTATCACCCTTATGCCATGGGTCGGATGGAAAACATTTGGGGACCCGATTGCCTCCAATTTCGACCCGAACGGTGGTTGCGTGACGGAGTGTTTGTTCCACCGTGTCCTTTTAAATACCCTGTTTTTCAGGCTGGTGTAAGGGTGTGTTTGGGGAAGGATTTGGCTTTGACGGAAATGAAGTCAGTTGTAGTCGCTATGGTTAGGCAGTTTGAGATTCGGGTTGTTGAACCGGATCGGGAGCCCCAGTTTGTGCCTGGTCTAACAGCCACTTTACGAGGCGGGTTACCGGTTCGGGTTTTAGAAAGGAAATGTTGAGATCCTAAAAGAGGGAAATAGGAGGAGTGGGTAAAATGGGAAAAGTGATGTCATGTAAATAATGCTGCAGTTGAATTGAATGTTTCTTTTTCCCTCATTGGAAATTTTGAGTTTATTTTATTTAATGTATTTCTTATTTAGATTTTGTTTAATATATTTTTTAGTTTTGACGGTGACGTAATTATTAAAGTGTGTTGGAACTTGCAACAATAAATAGCCACCGATCGCCAATGACAGAAAAGGAGGCGGAATAAAGGGAAAGGTTTTCTATCTGTAGTAAATCTTTATTGGGTTGAATAAGATTTCAATAAAATATTACATTTATTTACTAGTATTTTTTTAATTTATGTGAAAATTTTTCTCTATCACATGAGTGATATTGCTTTTCATAATATTAAAAAGAAAACTTCATTGCTGTTTTATATTAGTATTAAGATTAAAAAAAAATGGATAAAAAGACAACTTTTTTTTTCTGTTAAAAAACAATAATTGAAAAGAAAAAGAAATAAATAATAGTTTGTACTTTATAACATGTCTTTTATACCCTTGTTAAATTACTCCATGACTTTTGTTAAATTACTTCATGACTTTTAATGCGATATTAAAGATAATTCTTAAAAGAATTATTTAATTCATTGTCGATTTGTTAGAAGATAATTAGTCCACTCAATGGTTATATAAATTCTTATGTAAAATTATGTACATTTTAAGTTAAAAGCACTGACAATAATTAATTACATCTGGTAGATTAATTCATATCAGATATTCAATAATTTTACTTTCTTCTTTTTGGGGATTGATTTTTGATTTAATTGGTTAATGAGAAATCTGAAAAAGGTCCATTTGATTCCGTTGGTTTATAAATACCCAAAAATGAATATGGTTAATTTAAATCGTTTTATCTAAAATTAAAAAATAAAAATATTCTGGAAAATTCAACTATTGACCACTGTCTCAATTCAATATCGATTTTCACAAAAGAGTGCTTCTGCTTCTATAAATCTAAATTTTTTTATGTTATACCAATTTAATAAATAAGTAAAACATATTCTCTTCGTTCCCAATTGTAATACTCAGTTAATATGTTTATTACAAATTTGTTGATAATAATATATATTTTTTTCAATTCATATTATTGAATATAGTGAAAATTGTATATGATATATTTAACACATGATTTTAAAATTATTTTGTCATTATCTCTCATAGTTTAATGTCATTAATATCACAACTATTAACATTTTTAATAATTAAAAATAAGTAACCAAAATATTATATTTTATAATTTACCACTATTACTTATTTACATGTAAGAGTTGTTGAATTGTAATATAATAACACTGTATACTATTCTTATTTGTTTTAATGAAATATCAATTTTAAATATCAAGTATTATCTACTGAATTCAAGAGGTAGTTTTCTTTAATCATATTCATATCTCAATAAATAATCTTAAGTTACACTATCTACGTACGGATAAAAAAAACATGAAAAGAAAATACTTGTGATATTTTTTATTCTTTATTAATCATGATAATTTGAGTGTAAATTGACTATTAATGTTGTTTATCCTAAAACATTAAATTTTAATATGAGTTTATGTAATACATATTACTTATGACATTAATTTTGTAGTTTATTTTGTTTTAAAATTTTAATTTATTGTATGTTGTAACCACTTATTTTATTTGTCTAATTATTTTATAGTTTTGTATCATATTATTTTATTTACTTTGATTTATTGTACAATTTTTTGTTCACTATACAATATCAAACTAGTTAATTGTATAAAATTTTAATTTATTTAGTTATCTTTTTATCATGCACACGTGTATCAAACTAATTAATTATATAAAAGTAAGTGGATAATTATATATTTCACATTTCTATTTATTATTATTTTATATTAACTTTTAAATTTTTATTCATTATATTTTTTATTTAAATTGAAACAAAATTAAATTCAATTAAATGCTATATTGACATTAATAATTTTATTTTTTTAAATATTAATAAAATAAATTAACATTTTACGTAAAATTATATAAAAAGCTTGCATATTCTTTAAATTCATATTTTTTTGTGTGGAACATTATTGAAATCAATAAAAAATATTTCCAATTTTATAAATTAATTTTTCAATTTTAATTTATATTCATTCTTGAAAAAGTAAAATTAATATAATTATTTTTCCTAAAGCATCGATTAAATTTATTATAAACTTTTAACTCTTTTTCTTAGCCTTTTAATTTCTAACTTTTTTTTCTTTATCTACTACTTTTTTTTTCAGTTAAAAAACAAGAAAAGAGAACATAAATGAAGAGAGATAAACATTAATGAAATTTGTTCATTTATTTGATTTGTCAGTGTTATTACAGTTGCTTTGAGTTGTGTGATTATAAATTGGACTTTATTGAAGCATGCAGCAGTGTGTACACGTGTTTATAGGAAAGCTTATTCATCTACCACCGAATAATCTTCCAATGACCCTTTTCCACCACGCTTCTTCCACTCGTTATTTCTTACTTTTACAATTTTCAATACTTGCATGCTTCTTTTTTAAACGGTAATTAATTTTACTATTTTATTATGTTTTAAAATTTTTTTAAAATAAATATTTCTCAATTTATATATAATTTTTTTAAATAATAAATGGGTTAAATATGTTTTTAGTCCCTATACTTTTGGACGATTTTGGTTTTAGTCAATTTTCAAACTAAGGTACAATTTAGTCCTTCAACTTTAGAAAACTCTGGTTTTAGTCATTTTTACCAAATTTTTTAACTTTATTTGTTGTTTCAAGCACGTTTCATTATAGCATTTGGTTTGTTTATACTGTTTGACACATTTTTGCTTCAATGTTAACTGAGAAACGTGTTTGAAACAACAAATAAAGTTAAAAAAATTTGATAAAAAGGACTAAAACCAGAGTTTTCTAAAATTAAAGGACTAAATTGTATCTTAATTTAAAAATAAACTAAAACCAAAATCACCCAAAAATATAGGGACTAAAAACATATCTAACTCAATAATAAATCCATTTATTCGATTATGGAAGTATCTACACAACTTAAATAAAAAAAACAAGCAACATAATTCGAATGATGAAAGATTGTTAAAGAGTTTATCCTATCTGTGTTTGAAACAATTTTGAATACTTTAAATAGGAAACTTTAATTTTATATTCGAAATATTAGATTAAATTTTTTGATATATTATCCTATCTTATTATTTGTATTTGTTTGTTTTTTTTTCTTTGATCATTTAAAATAACGTGAAGAGCGGATGAAAATGTTTTTATTATTGAATGACAAAGATACAAATGTTAAAACTATTAAAAATAAAAGTGTATGTAAATTTTATGTTTTTCTTAAGTTAATTATTTTATTTTATTGTATATGTAATATTTCTTATTTTACTAATGTTAAAACTATTAAAAATAAAATTACATACTCTAATAATTAAAATTATTTAATTAAAATAATTAATTTAAGAGATATTTTAAAAAATTTACTAATGTGTTAATATCTAAAATCAACTATTTTTTATGTGAATATAACATGAATTTCATTTCAAAACAAAATTTAAATAGATGAATTACATAAAAAAAATCTATAAATAGAGTTGAATATTAAATAAAAATTATGGTTTAAATAATATTGGCATAGGATTCTGTTATAGCTAAAGTTCTGTTTCTTATATAAAAAAAAGACAATTGAAGTTCCTTTGTCAATGCAAATATATAATAGGATAACTGCAAGAAAATATATTTTAAACATAGCGACCATGTTAAGATAGTTGATGATGTCATGTATGATGTCATATTTTTTTTTAAATATATAAAACATATAATGTTTAAAATATTTAAATATTGGATATGGACAGCAAAGAATATGCAGTTTTTCAGCTCTGTGAGAACTTTGTATGCCTGCAGCTAGGTTTAACTATTTTCTAAAATTTTAAATTTTTATATCCTATTTATTTAATTTACAATTTTCAATTTTATACCCTATTTATTTATTTTATAGGATCTTTCTGATAACACCTTTTCATCAATTTATTTATTATTAATTCAAGAGACGACAAACATAAAAGGTTTCTTTTCAGAAAGATTTTTCTAATGAAAAGTTTTAGGAAATGGCCCATTGATTTTTAAGATGAAACTATGGTGGACTTTGAATAAAAAACATTCTATTGAGTACACTTGTTTGTATCCAAAGAAATGCATAAATTCTATTTGAACTTTGATTTTGATATTTTTAATCATGGATGTTTTGAAAGGTAGAGTGAGTTCTACGTTTAACATTTGGAAAGTCTTTTAAAGGTTTAAACTTTATTTATACTTAAGTAACGATCACTTAAAATGATTCGGAGGGTATTTATAGAAAATATTTTAATGTTGAAATTAGTTTAACGTTTATAGTTCAGATATTAATAGTACACTAAATATAATTATCTATATCTTAATTTAAAACTTATATTTATAGTAGACTTTTGATTAACAATAATCTAATTACGATATGATTGTTAGTAATCACACTTTACAAAGACACCTTGACTGTTCAGGTTGAGCAGATCGACAATGCGGTGTACAATGACAACTAGTCCATTTTTGTAAGGCTCTTTGCCAGGCCACATATCTTTCGTTCTTTGGACCGAGTGGTAGGGGTTTATGAATGAACTCATCCTTCACCGACTTAGCGTAGTTGGTCGAGCTTCACATATGAACTCATCCTTCACCATCTCTTTCGTTCATTCTTTGGACCAAGCGACAAGAATTAACAGATGAACTCATCCACCATAAGCTTAGTGAGGTTGGCATAGGTTCATGGATGAAATAGACCTTCTCCAATCTCTTATGCATTATTCTTTCGTTCGTAGATGAACTCATGATTCATAGGCTCAACGAGCCTGGGAAGAGTTCACGAATGAACTCATTCTTCACCAACCTCTCATGCTTCGTTCAGGTTACACTTGCAAGCATTTTGCTGAAAACTCTTCGTGATATTGATTGTCGTAAAATTTACAAAGAGTTTGTACAATGGCTCAACTAAAATAGTTTAAATGAGACACATTCCAAGTGTTGGGGACGACCTTCCCGCTTGGGTGCTCAAGTCGATAAGCAACGTTCTTTAGGTCTTTAACAATTCTAAATGGCCGCTCTCAGTTTGGCGCAAGTTTTTCGTGTGCTAGTTTTTTGCGTGCTTTACAAGTCTTCCTCCACACTAAGTCTCCCTCATTAAATCTCCTAGGCCAAACCTTGGTGTTGTATCTTTGCGCAATTACCCATTTGTACGCTTGTGTTCGCACAATTGCCACTTCCCTTCGTTCCTGTAGTGTCTAGCTCCATCCTTAGCTGCTCGTTATTGAGGTCTGTGTCTTGGACCTGTCTCCTGAGCGAAAGTTCACCTACCTCCACAAGAAGCATGACATTAGTACAATATGTGAGGTTAAAAGTTGTTTCTCTTGTGGTACCGTGTGGTGAGCAACAATAAGCCCATAAGATGTCAGGTAACTCATCCACCCAAGTGTCTTTTGCTTCAACCTAAACGTCGATTCAGCCTGGCCACAATGTATTTGTTGACCGCTTCAGCTTGATCGTTCGTATCAGGATACTCCATGGAGTTGGTGACATGATTTTTGCCCAAGTTCTTGTAGAACTCAATGAGCTTCTTGTCGATGAACTGTTGACCATTGTCGGTTATGATTTGGCGAGGAAGCCCAAAGCAACAAATAATCTTCCATACAAACTTCTACCAATTCTTCATCCTCCACCCATTTAGTGGAGTAATCGATGGCAAGCAATAAAATTTTTTTCTACGCTTGGTCGATCGGGAACGGATTGACGACATCCATACCCCACTACGTGAATAGTCAGGCAGAGGATGCGTTTTACAGCTCTACGAGCGACAATTTAACGTTGTTTCCATACTCTTGGTAGCTCGTGCATTTCTAGATGAAGACTTTGCAGTCCTCCTCCATAGTTGACCAATAGTAGCCATCTCGCACAACCATCGCTTTAAGTGTTCGTCGTTTGGTATGAAGGCCACACACACCATTGTTCAATTCATTGAGCGCACACTAAGATTTTTTCTTTTGAGAGGGTTCATGAATCACTATTTTTTACTATTCACTTAGTTTTCCGCACCAAATTGTATGAGTGAATTGTGTTTAATTATCAATTATTGTCTCATTTTCACCATTTGGGCTTAATTTGACTAAGAATTCTTATTTTAATTAATTTGAATTATTTGGACCTAATTATTTCAATTATTATTGGAACGTAAAGAGAGTTGTCACAACATTTATTGTTTTCCACATCAACATTTTTTTTAGTTTCGTTTTTAGTTTAGCTTTGGGCCCATTTTTGGGCATATTTTGTAGAAGCCCATAGGAAGGGCAAAATTTTAAAAAAGGGTTTTAAAACCCAAATCAGATTTCATTCTCTCTCTCCCTCATTTTTTACGTTTTTCTGATTAGGTTTCCTAGCATTGGGCGTTTTCCACCCCCATTGTAGGGGGTTTTAGGTTTGCTTTCGTTCTCCCTTTTCTTGTATTCAATCGAATGAATTCTGTTTTCAATTGCAATTTGAATTTCGTTTTCGTTTCTTGCTTCCATTTTAGATTCCAATTTTGTTTCAAGCTTTGCATTTACGTTTCAGATTTGCGTTTTCATTTCCAATTTATCTTTGCATTGTTATTCTGTTTGGTGCTACTGTTATGTTTTATGTGCTCTAATTCCATTTCGTTATGCTGTTTTAATCTCGTTTTAATGGTAGCTTAAGTGTTCTCGATTGGTCATTAGTGAATTTGCATTGTTTCCATGAAATTTATGAGCTGGAAGTGTGTTTTCTTGCTCTGACTCGACTCACTATTGAATATGTTTTGTGCTTGCGATTGGGTATACGCTTAGTTGCCTAATTGGTGTTTAATTTTCGCTTAGTCGATTGGACTGTATGGTGCAGAATTGATTGGATGTGTGCAAGGCGTTTGCTTAATTCGCTTTTATGAAAACATGGTTAGTCTTCACTTAGTTGGTTAGCTTGTGTTGGATTATGGGTTAGAGTAGTGTGTTGTTGGTTAATCTGTGATAAGAAGCATGTAATTGAGTTAATGATCAACCGTTTTAAATATGTGTTTGCATTGGTGTTTGATTTGGTTCATTTCCCTTCAGAAAACTCTCCAAAAATCACCCCACCACGTGTTCGATCTAATTCCTGAACACAATTGGTCATTGAGAGACGACCTATGGGTCATTCTCCTAGTATATTGCATTTTAATTGAATATTAAATTTGATTCGGGTATGACCTCGATCAAGGCTCTATAATAACAAGATGTAGAATCCTCATTTGTACAATTTTTTCCCACAAATATGAACCAAGTGATCATCCTCGTATCCATTGAGTTGATGACCTTACCCTCATCTTGCTTCCTCATCAGGTCTTTAACTTCCTCTATCCAATATTTCTAGCTGACCACGAATGCGGTCATGCACTCTATTGTTGGCTTCATCAACATTTGCCTTATCACTTCGGACAATTGTCCATTTTCTTTGTTGCTTGCCAACTTTGAGAGAGTGTTTGTCCGTGCATTCTCCGTTCGAGGAATGTGCTTGATATCGACGACCTCCAAACCTTTGGTTCTGCTAGCATTGTAGGATACCTTCACATAATTTTCATGCTACATATTTTATCATAATTCCATGTCATTTGGTTCTAACAGTGATCATTGATAAATTTAATTGTGATTAATGTAATAAAAATTGTTTTAGTTTTCTATACAGATGTAATCAATGGACGAGATCTTTTTAATATACTCAAGATATATTAGGATGATTTTTGATATCATTTAACATATATATATATATATATATATATATATAAAGAATAATTAAATGTGTTAGGCTAATTATATTTTATTAGCTAATTTAATAAACTGATCTTATTAATTTAAATTTATGTATCTCATGAAAAATTAACGATATAGAGACTATAAACAATAATTTAATTGTGAGTGATCAAATTAAAAATATTAAAATTTTTAAAAAATAATCGATAAAAGTTACGTAAAAGAGTTACGGTATTATGTGTAAGCACATGCACAATTTTTTTTATTCATTTCATTAAAAGGGAAAATTAAAAAAAAAAACTAAATTGCTTTGAAAAATTCAATACCTTTGATTTACGTTGCTTTTAAAGGCCAACCCACTTACCCTTTTGGATACTGATATATGAAGTATTAGGAATTATTCATAATAACACTACCTTCGTTTATTTGTTTTTTCTACGGTTAAAATCTGAGTTATTATTTTTATTTTTGTTTATCATTAGATATGTATATAGCCTTTAACCCACTTTTTTTTTTCCATCCCATATAAAACGTTTACTCATTTTCAATTTTGAAAAGTTTATTTCATTTTATGTTTGTTTTAGATGTTAACTCTTATAAAGTAAATAACAAGAAATTTATTAGTGAAAAACGCTGTTTAACGTCAGTTATTTTAGACTTTTAACGTTTATTAAGCAATCGATATCATTGCCGATGACATTATGTTATACGTATTGTTTATGAATCATTTAAGTTTTCGTTGGTTAAATAAAGCTTTGTAAATCAAATTTTAACAAAAATAAAATGACTTATCGGATATTTTAAAATCATAGATTTATAAGGAAAATCTTCAATACACAAACTTTATTTTGATTAAAAAAACAACTTCAAAAACTCTATTAAAAAGTGTACGTAAATTTCGTAGTAAAGTTAACAGCATATTTTAATGAAGAAGATGCTTAGATTCAATGTATGAGTATTGTGTGTGGCACGAAGTTAATTGAACCATGTTTGGTTGTTCCCGTGACTTATAATATAGAGAATGCATGGACCTTCAACCACTTAACATATACTAAAAATTAAGAAACGTGTCGATATTATATGAAATCTTTGATTTCTCTTCTCCAATTTCAAGACCTTGTCATATTCAAATTATGGTTTTTGTCCAATTTAAAGTTCGTAACCATATATTTAAGATAAGAATAATTTATAATTTATAAAGTAATTATTAATTTAGAAATCTGTTTTATAAGAATAAGTTAAATTATTATTAAAAATTTAAGGAAAGTTGGAATTGTTATATTTGGTAAACAAAAAATAGAATATAGGAATAAAATAATTCATAAATTTATTTTCTTAATATTTTTAGTTAAAAATTACACCTATTTTTTATATGATATTGTTGACTTCTCATTAGTACTTAATATTTCTAGTATCTTATTGAAAAGCTTAGCAAAGATATCCAAGTCAAGTTAATTTTAGTGACAACTTAGATGTGAATGATATTAACTTAGTGAAAAATTATAAAGATTAAGAATTTTTTGTGTGGAAAGTCTTTTATTTGAGGAAAACATGTTTTATTATAAAACGATAACATGACTTACATTTGAGGGTAAAATTGTTAAGAATTTAAAGTGAGTTTAAAGTTTCACATTAGATAAAAATACATAAAATAAACAATATATGATCCATAAACACATTATATTAAGGTTTTGGGTTGAAAATATTGTTTTAATGTCTTGTATAAACTTTTCCACCTTTGATTGATATAAAATTTTCACAGTATTTGCCAATAAGAAACCTAACAACATAAATTTAGTTCCCAATATATCTTTGAACAAGTGACAAGATTTAAGTGGATTGAGACGTTTGCTCCTAAGGACCAAAACATAGGAGAAGATCTTCTTTAAAAGATTTTGTGACGCATAAATTAGTAAAAGAGTTGGATCTTTCAAGTAAAAAAGAGTGTGTATTTCTTATGAAATACCAAGTGTATTTATAGGATTTATTGACCCTATGACTCACATGATAAAAATAGATAGTATCAATAAACTAACAACTTACTATATATATGATAATTAGTGGAATAATCACAATAATGTGATAACTTACCTAATATACCAAATATTCTATAAATTAGTGTTGTTAAAACGGGTTCGAACCCGTGAGCCAACCTAGCCTACCATGGGTTCAAGCTAGGTTGGGTTTGAACAAAATTGAATTTTTGATACGGGCCAATTTTGAGTTCAATTTACTAAGAACCCGACTCACCCTGGTGGAACCCGTAATGAGTTGAATTGACTCACCTACCCACTCAATTTTTCTAAGTTATATTATTATATTACTAAATTTGTTATTTTTTTATTACCAACTCATGGTAAGTTGAGTTGGCTCACCAACTAACCCAATTTTTTATTTTTATTTTTAAGTTATATTATTAACATCATTTGGATTGAACTTTATTTAAATTTTAATTAGAAAAAAAATTGTTATTTTTCTTTTTTGTGTTTAAAGAAAAAAAAACTTGTAATTAAATGAGCTGCTAAGCCAAACCTGTTTAACCCACAAATCTTTGGTGATCGGACTTGATTCAAATTTTTTGGACTCGTTAATTAGTAAGACAGGTTAGGTTGGCTCACTGAGTGGCCAACCCATGGTGGGTTGGGTCGAGCCAGACCGAGTGACCTGTTTTGATAGCACTGTTGTAAATATATGGTATTAAAGAATATCATGACGTAATCAAACTACCGAGATTTCATCACATATATATTGTTAATATATATATATATATATATATATATATATATATGTATATATATATATATATATTTGCACCATTAAATCTATCTCAAAATATCTTCCAACCACTTTAAGTCAGTACAAATGAATGAGCCTTGTTAGACCACGTCACATAACATATTTGTTGGGTCAGGTATATATATAAGCCACCTTAAGCTCAGAAGTTTGATAAGCGTATGATGGATGCTTTGTTGCGACTATAATTGGCCATTTGACTGAGTCATAACTGACTTTAAGGTTTGCATGTATATGGACTAGATGTCAGGTCAGGCTGTATGTGGTAGTCTTTGATCATGTATGTAGATTAGGTAGACCCTTTTGCCACATCATGTTAGCAATCTTTGTTGTATGAGCTTTGTCGGCTTAGGATGACTTTTCAAGGTGTTGCTAACTTAGGTAGACTTCAATTTGTGATGCTTGCATAAGCATTCTTATGCTTAGTGCTTTCGGCTTAGGCAAGCTTTGCTTGGTTCTGTCGACTTAGGCAAGCTTCACTTTGTGCTACCCGCTTAGATAGGCTTGTCTTCGATGTTGCAGGCTTAAGCAATCTTTATTTGGTGTTGCCGACTAAGGCATGCTTCAATTTGAGCTATCGACTTAGGCAGGCTTATGCTTAGCGGTGTCGACTTGGGCATGCTTTTCTTGGTGCTACTGATTTAGGAAAACTTCACCTCATGCTGCCCGCTTAGGCATGCTTATTTTTTTTAAAACATCGTAATATTCAGGCACGTCTACCTTATTGGATGAACCAAGATAAGGTGCCAAAATGGATCAAATCTTCAATGGGATCCTTCAGATATCAATATTCTTTTGTGGTGTGTCCTATGTTCTGGTGATAGGAGCAGTTTCTTGTTAGGTTGACATTTAAAGGAGGTATTAAGCGAGATGAGTTCTAAGTTGCATGTTTCTCTTAGCACGATGTCCCTACAAGTATTAAGCAGAGTGTACTGGTTGAATAAGAGGTGGCTCAGTCAATGATGATGTTCTTCTTGGTCTTGGTCCCCTCTAGGGTGTTTGGCTTCGTAACCCTATTTACCATGTTCTCTTTTTTGGTCATGTACCTGACTACACGTTCTCTCAAATTGTCCTTATTATGAAAGGGATTAGAGAATGAGCGGTTTGCGCGACCTTAGTCGGTCGGATTAGGATTTTGGTTCATGCGACTCTCCTTTTGACGACCTTCCTTTTGAACCACAGTCTTACTCCTGTGTCGACACTTTCATGGGAGAGATTCTTCGTTTGTTAATGATTATTAAGTTTGAACTACCGAATAAGGGCTCTTTCGTCGAGGACGGGAATGTGGAGGAGGTTTCCCTTACCAAGTTAGTCAGCTTCTGGTTTATGGGCTAGAGATCCGCCCGGTGCTAAGTACGTAGGGTTGTGAGCTCCTCGTTATAGTGTTTGTGTTGTTGCTCGTTCTACTAGAGCAACATTTAGATTTGACTAAGAAGGGTTGTACTGGGTTGGATTCCATCTCGTGTTACAACTAAGCTTGACTTCAGGTGATGATCATGAAGGAGTTAGGCTTAGGAAAATTTTTATCAGTCCCCCATTGTGGGTACCGAATGTTCTTTCCGTGATCTAAAACGTGGATCTTTGAACAGATGAAAAAATGTAGGTTTATTGAGGAATTCTAACGTGTGTTTTTTTAACGTTAAACATAAAAGAAAATTTATTTGCAAAAGACTCTCTTACGCTCAAGTTAATAGGAGGGTTAAATCTTTTTAGTAAAAAAAAGTAAGTATAAGAGAGTGTATATTTATTTTCATTGCAATATCATGTGAATTTATAAGATTTCTATACTTTATGGCTCATGCGATAAAAACAAATAATATTAATAAAATAACAACTTATCATATATATATATATACAATAATTAACCGAATAATCACAATAATATAATACCTGATATATTAAATATTATGTAAATATATAATATTAGAAAATATTATAACGCATAATATATAAATATTTATACCAACAAATATATAACGAAATATCTTCAAACAATTTTAATAAGATTAGAAACATCCACCAATATTTAATTTACGAAATCATGTAGCTTCATAATTGACAAAGTTTTAATAAAATTTTATGTATAAATTTAGCATCGAAACCCTAAAGAGTTATAGAAAAATACAAAGCATGTTCCTTTCCATTGGGAAAGTCAAACTCAACCCCTCCTTCAATAATGTCAAATTACACCAGAACATGCAACCTAGCCAATCTTAAACTTTAGCTCTCTCTTATCAAAATAATATTATATATAGAAGGATTTTAATAATGTCAATGTGCACTGTGTCCAAAACAAAAAATTAAGCCTTTTCTTTTACAACACGCATATATGAATTCTCAAACTTTAACTATTCATTTCATTCTTGTACTACATCTAGAAAGTGTGCTCATTTTACTCTAAGTCGAAAATTGACTCCATATGGTGTAAATGTATATATTTTTAAATAATTATTTATATAGTTGTACTTAAAAATATGATTCTGTAATAATAAAATGTTTGTACTTTAATACACAATTTTAATTTTTTTTAATTGAATTAAAGTTGTATTTTCTAACATCATTTTTATTGCAGTTGTCTACGAATACTGTTTCAAAACAATTTTTTTTTCTGAAAATAAATTAAAGTTGTGCTTATCATAATTTAAATAAAGCCAATAGAAGTTACATACAGATTTTAATTTAGTTTACAAAATTAAAATTATGTTGTGGAACACAATTTTTTCATAAAAAAATCGTGGTTTTATATATAACTTATTTATACAAGTAATTTTTCAAAATTTTCAGTACATTATGAAAAAACTTACACCATATTCGCAAAATTTTCTTCCTGCGCTCTCTAACTTATCTATTTTAGTCTCTGTGGAGAATTTCCTTTTTTATTTGTTTTTTTGGTGTTTACAAATTTTAAAATTGATTGAAAAATTCATATGTAGAAGCTAAAATAGGTGTTTATTTTTAATGTATATTGAAGTTGTCAAAGTACAAATTTAACATTACAAAAGCATGTTATATATATATATATATATATATATATATATATATATTCAAAAACAGAATATAAAATTAAAGTGAGGTTAGATTGAACATGTTTTCAACAAAAAAAAAAAGTATCTAGAAGGTTTGGTAAATGAGCTGAATATAAGGGCTCATTGAAGAAATAACTTAAAGAACTGAAAAGGAATTGTTAGAAATTGACATACAAATTATATATCTTTTTATCGTAAAAACTTTCTATTTCAAATTCAATTCAAGTTAAAAATACCAAACTTATATAAATAAAATATCTAAGCATGTATAGAAACAGAATCTATTGATTCATAATTTTTTATATGCAATTATGTGACCTCTTTAAATAAGAATAAAAGAACATGTTACTGTATTTTGTCTTCTCTTCGTATTATTATTATTATTATTATTATTATTATTTTCAATTATAAGCATTATAATTTCCATTGTTTGCAACACCAACCACAAACGTTTACGAGTATAATTACTGCAATTATTTGGTAGGTAAGGATTTAGGTTGTTTTCTTCAGTTCATCGGAGAGGAAAGTTTAAGAAAATTAATACAAATGATCAATTGAGTAAGTTTATTTTAATAGTATAAAATATTAATTTAGTACTTTATGTTTATATAAAATATAAATGTAACCACAAAATTCCCTATGTCTTATATGATTTTCTTAAAAGTAATGAAAGTATACAAATAAATTTGGAAGAAGTGGCCTAAATACAATAATTCAGGTAAAATAAATGGATTCTGGATATACTTATTTTTTAGTAATTCTATTTAAAAAAAAAGGAAAGATTATATGGTATAATATAAAAATTTACCATTCTCAATTCAATAAGGATAGATTTTGAAAAAAGAAAACTAAAAGGTGTATAAATATACACATACAAAATGAATCGTCCTTAATATTTAAGTGTTATAAACGTCAAGGTTGCTTATCAATTATGGGAACCAATTTTATTGTGTAGTAATATTTTTTTCTTGTAAATATATCATTTAATAAATTTAATATATCGTTTTTTCTTGTAGATTATCAATTTTATATTTTAAGTGATACTTTTTAAAAATTTAATTATTTTTATTAACTTCAACACTTTTTTTTATAATTTGAATCGCTTTTTAAAATTAAAATAATTATTTATAATATAAAATATTATCTACAAAAAAAAACTATCTACAATAAAATATTTATATTTAATTTTATAATTATAACTTTAATATTTTTTTATTATCATTAAAAAAAACGAACACAAATCCACCCTTCTGTTTTCAGTAATAAAAATTATAATCTAAATTTTTTTCCATTTTCAACTCATTCTATTTTATTTCATTTTAATAATAAAAAAAAACTTTTTCTAAACATCTTATCGATTTTTTTTTTGAATATTTTTCTTTCATCCAAACAAGAGACTTATCCAAAAACCTTGTAGCTACTATGTTTACACTGTAAATTTACTTTAAACACTATAATTTCTTGAAAGTGAACTTTATAAACATGACCCAGAAGAAACAAACTGACAAATGTGTAAAGAAAACCTTAAACTACGTTTAAAAATTGGGATGAGTAGAAATTAATATAATATATATAGATGTGTGTCAATTATAAGGAATCTTATGCCCCCTACATCAAAGTGTAATGGAATCTTTTATTATATTATATAGTTTTCAAATCTATCTTGATTGAATTATCTAGGATGTCCAAGAGACCACAATGGGAAAACTAGTACTAAAATATTTTGAGTGTAGGCTCATCTCATTAAAAAAGTTTTAAAATAAATAAATGAGAAAGTGTTAATTTAACTTATATATAAGTTAATTTTTACTTACAAATAAGCTTAGTTTAATTTGAATTCTCGTGGAAGCTTGCTTGTTTTAACCTTTGGCAATAAAAAAAGAAGCTTCTTATGTATGTATGTAATGTGATGATAAAATACAAGAACATGTAAGAATGAATTAATAAAAATAACACAAAATAATATCATTATCATTAAAACAGATTTGAATACTTTAGTTAAAATATTGTCGGGTTGTCTAATTTAAAACTATGATCAGTTGATACTGTGATAGAAAGAATATTATGTTAGGGACCTGCAGCGATGACCACGACACTCTACCATATTCTATTCACTAATTAATCCTATGTCTACCTGCCTTCACCGTAAAAAGATAACATGTGTACGTGTCAGCATATATATATATATACGTGTCTTTCGTACGTTTATTCTTATGCAGGTTGTCTATGTTGGTTTTTGTTGTTCTCTTCTGCACTATTTTCATGCATAAAAGACCTACGAAGTCGTAGCTTTTTTTCTTTTATCAGACCATAGACATTAAACTAAAGCAAGCCTCGGCCGAAAGCATAAGCTTTTCGTAAATGTCAGCAGAGAAATAATAATAGAATTGAACTCTGCGTGCCATTTCATGCTTTCTTTCTTCAACCCCAACTGTTGCATCAACTTTCTCGAAATTTGCAGTGTCATGCTTTGTTTTGAACATGTTTCTTGGTGTCAATGGACAACGTTAATGCGTCTGTCATGTCAAGCTTCTTGCCTTATCTTATGAATGGATATCGTATGGATTGCTCCCATAAACATCATCCAGAGCCAATATTTTAACGCACGTTTTCAATACACTTATGTTTAAATTTATTTAAAATAACAACTTAGGGTAACTTTTGAAAGATAAAGTATATATCTTACTTTTAGTGTTATTGTAATTTCCAACACACCTATTAAACTGAAATAAATATATTTCGATCATGAAACCTAAAAGTTAATAGATGAGGCCATTATAAATTCAACAAATAATAAATTTGATTAAAATAAATTTTAAATGATTTATATATTATTTTAATAAATGAATTTTAAACACAATTTAATCTTAAAAAATTAATATATAAGTTGAGATTTATATTTATTTAATTATATTATAAATTATTTTTTTTAAGTCTATCGAAAATGACTATGATAGGTTAACAACTTTTTTTAATAATTTTTTGACAATATATTACGTGTCACTATTTTATTGGTCCGTATATTTAAAACGGACGAGTTATTACATAGGTTGTTGTAAAAAAATTGTTAAAGAAATATTTTTTTATTGATAAATGTATTGTTAACATAAGTTGATAAAAACGTTACTGTGAAGATTCGTTATGATTATAAATAAATTAATATAAGTTATTTTTGTCATGGAGAAAAATTATATATAACAAACTCATTAGTAACAAAAAAAAAGTCAGGACAAACAATAACGAAAAAGCTTTAAACAAATAAAGAAAAAACTCTAAAAATTTAAGATTTTCAAATCTAGACACCAAATAGATATTGAAAGAGGGGAAAGAATTGGCATTAACACTTTGAATCATGGTTAGAGAAGAAACCGAATGTATCATCACACGACAAAAAGTAAAGCAGATTCACAACTTCAATAAATACGTGAGAACAAGTAAAAACTCTAATGAAGAGGCTGTTAACTAGAAAGTTTTGTGTCCAACATTTTTTTATTATTAGTACATATTACATATTTTGCAATATTAGAATATTGAACTATATTAACGTGTTTGGTTTGAAATTGTTGTTTAACGTAGCGTTTTTATGTTTTAGATGTAATTTTTGCTATTTTTTATTTTGAAATAGAACTATTTGCTTTTTAACGTGTTGTCAAATACAGCATGATCGGCCATAGACAGTGTTTATGCCAAATGTCAATAAAACGAAGAAGCAAACAAATATTGCTTTTGCTTTTCTATCGATTTTCATATACATCACGAGTCTTTGACAAGTTTATCTCAAATGTCAAAAATATGCAAAAGATGATTAAGGAAATGTTTTTGAAAGTTTGAATTATGTCCAATCTGTTTAAGCCAGATTAGTTGACGGATTAACATAAGAGATTGCACTTTAATGAAGTTCATTCTTGGGTTTCCATTAAAAAGTATAAATAAAACGAAAAAAAAACACGTTTTAATACAGTGTCCACCTTCGCAACAGTGATTTTCCTGTGATACTATGGTCTAACCAATCACGTCAGGTTGACATAAATAATTACAAAGAAGGCATATAGTAAACGAGATACGAAGTTGTGGAAAAATATATCTCGAGATAAACACCAAATTATAATATATAAGTCAGGTGCAAACTTCACTATAAAAGTCAGTTTTGTAGGATTGAGTTAGACTTAAAATTTATTTTATAATATCAAAGCTAGTTAGAGCCTATCCTAGCGATATTTCTTATTTTTTGAATATTTCTATTTCACCCGTTGTCGGACCGGTGTAAAAGAGGTGTGTTGGAAGTCTCACATCAACAAGAGATAAAACCAAATTATAATATATAAATAGGGTGCAAACTTCACCATAAAAATCGGTTTTATGAAGTTGAGTTAAGCTTGAAAACTAGTTTATAATAATATATGTTAAGACTCAAAACAAACAAGTCTTTAACATGTGCTAATTTTTTACCTAAAAAACGTGTTTATTTTAAAATGATTTGTATTCAAATGGAAGCATGCTTCATCTTTTTGTGTGACTAAAACTAAAGGTGGACTTTCTCGTCGAGTTCTGTTTGGTATTAAACGTGAGACTGCGCACAAATGTTGCTTTCACGTTTGATCGAGAACACCAACTTGGAGTAATTAACTTCAAATCTGAAAAGTTTATTTAGTTTAATCTATTGACGAAGGAATCAATGAAAAAGCATTGAAGAGTTAGGTATAGGATGTTAAACAGTATTCAAATGCATGCTTTACTCATTCTTTTATAATAAGTTTTATACTAATTGAATGAAAAAAAAAAAAGATAATCCCCAATTAATAAATAATTAGATGAAATCTCACTGATTACTCATTTTAATATTTCATGATTTTTTATTGATGCATATAACTTGTTCGATTATTATTTCCAACCTTAAACAGTAAGATTTTAAACTTAAAATAATGGAGTAAAAGTAATCATAGAATATTTTTTTTTAAGTATTGCCAATATATTTGTATTCGATTCTCACAACAATTTGTCTTACGAAATTATAAAAAAAAGATGTTGTATTTATTTAATTTCTAATCCATTGATTTTTTTTTGTTTATATAAAATACTTCAGTTTAAATCACTTTTATATTTGTGATATATCGCTTTTTATTTTTCTGTAACTTTGTTGTTATTTCTTTTTATCAATGAGAATAACGTTAAAGAAAATTGGCTCAGCCCAGATTATAAGAAAATCCAGACAAGGCTCAAAAATGAAAAGAAGAAATGTCATTTCTTTGTGCACCCATATTTTACTAACCTGACTCCAATTTTCTCTAGCTGCACCCCCTAACTCTTAAAATCCCACTTCTACCCTCATGCATTTAAAACCTGAACTTTGTTTTCTCCCCATCTTTCTATTTCTCATCTTTGCCGCTGCAACACCACATACCATTCACCTTAACTCTTGGGTGCACCTCCCTTTCATTGTTTCACTACTCATCATCATCTTGCACTTACTTCTCCTTTTGATTTCAACCATCCTCGCAATCTTCTACATCTTCTTCAACAAAATCCCACCACTACAGTTACACACAGAACAAACAAACGTTTAAATAAAAAGCTCACTCCCATAATATTTAATTCAAAGTATTGGATACTAGATTGGAAAATTCTATGTATACATGTATTTTTTAGATTGGTCAATCCAGTATGCATTACTTGAATCCGGAGACTATTCCAGATTATGTAATCCAGAATCCACATATATTTATCAAATTGTTCCATCTGAAATAGATTTCTAGATTCAATAATAGATACCAGATTGACCAATCTTGGAGTTCATGCGATTTTGTGTTTTTGGTGTTTGTTCTGCATGAGTTTCATTCTCAACCAACTTATCTCTATCACTTTTCCCTCTTGCAAATTTCCAATATGCAATTCCAACTTCTCAACTTTTCTCTCTTGCAAATTTCCTTCACCGTAATCTTTTTGATCTAAGTATGAGGAGCTTTTTTTCTCATTCGTCTTACCTTTCATTGTAGATCCATAAACAACATCGTGTCTTTCACTCAGTTGAGCCCCACTTATTATCGTCATTCATCACGGTCGAAGATAACTTCAATGTCAGTGAGAAATATTTTTGTGTTTTGTTGTAACGACGCACACGGTGGCTAAAAGTTGTGAATGCATCACGATGCAGATCTGTGTTTTTGAGATGGAGCATAAGATAAACTTGGTCTTTATAGTGACGATACCCCTATTGGTGACAAACAACATGAACTAACCCAGAGTGCCACCACCATCATCTCAACACCTAATCAGAGTTGTCACTAACACTTCATATTTGGGAGAAGATGAAGAATCAGAAGAGCACACCTTCCTTTAGTTTTAGATTTAACAATTCAGAGTCTACTTTTCAAATTTAATAAACTTATTTTTTTTTATAAGAAAACTTTGAATATGGTATAGTGCAATTAGGTGAGGAAAAGAGTAATAATAATTTGACACGCAATTTTTACATTTATTTAACACTATTATTTATTACTGTTTTATCTTTTTTTTTCTTTTACAAATATAAATTTGTTTACACATATAAATATTCATTTTTTATGAATATTTTACCTCTATTAAATGAATATCAATATGTATCACCGTATAAAAAAAGAGAATTAGGACTGAGCATAAGAAAAGTAAAGATAGAAGAGAAGGTAATTAGGGTTTTTTATTTGAGTGAGAATGAAAGGGAAATTATGAAAGTTAGGGGTGCAGCATGAGAAAATGGGGATCAGGAAGAAATGGCCTAGTAAAAATGCTTCTGGCTGTAGCCATTCCAACGTATAAAATTAACGATAAGGGAAAATTGGTAAATGCAGTCCCAATTATACGAAGTACACCTCAATTTTTAAAAAGTTGAAAATTACATTTCAACTTTATTTTAATATTTAATTTATAATAATATATACTCTTTATACACAAATAATCTATTTTTCCTTTAATTATATTTTAAAATAAAAAAAATATTTGTACTAATCTATATACTATTATATAAAAAGGATTTCTCATTAGTGTATACATTTGTTTCTCTTTTTTACCCATTAAACAATTATTTTTTAAAATTAAAATAATTATTTCACCAATTTTACTTTTAAAGTTGATGTTTATTATAATTGAAATTTTTTATTTGACATTTTTAAATTTAATTATTATTTAAATTAAAATAACTATCTATAATAAATTCTAGAAATTATTTATACTTAATTTTTTATTTATAATAATAATAATAATTTTATTATTTTTATTATCATAAAAAAAAAGTGAACATATAATATGTTCTCACTAGTAATATATAACTGGTATATATTTCTATACTTATCTATAAAGGAAATTCTTTTTTTTTCATTTTATGTTTTAATTTTACCCTTTAAATAATATTTTAAATTGAAATAATCATTTTATCAATATTATCTTTTAAGTAACAATTTTTTTTCGTCGTGATAATTCTTTAAATTTAACTATGTTATAATTAAAAAATTACCTACAAATTAAATAAAATTTGCATAGAGTGAAGTTATAAAATTTATTTATATTTACTTCTATAATAATAATAATTTTATTATTTTTAATTATCATAAAAGAAAAGTGAACACATTCTCCTAGTGCAGTTTTTACTAGTAATATATACATAAAAAAAGCACATAATTATTTTATTTATTTTATTTTTAGTTTTATTTTTAAATTAAAAAATAAAAATTAATGATATAAGTACTAAAAATAACCGTCATATAATCGCCTATTATTTTTTTTTTATGTAACAAGTGTTACCATTTTAAGTGACTATTTGTTTAAATTTAATAGTTTTTTAATCTAAATTATTTACTTACCATATGAAAATATTTCAATAGTGATATATAAAGGACATTTTCTTTATTCATATTTTAGATTTCTATTTTATCCTTAATTTTTTAAAATAAAATAAAAATGTAATTAAATATAAAGGAAATACACATTTAATATTCGTATTTTACTCTTAATTATATTTTAAAATAAATTATATATTTAAATATTAAAAATATTCTTCATATAATCAGCTATATTTTTTTAAAAAAATTGTTATTACTATTACTTTTTCTCCCTCAAAATACATGAAGCATGAAGTACTTTTCTACTACTACTATTATATAATATTGGTTGACTGCTTATATGTTAAACAAAATATTAAATGGTTATTTTAAGTTACAAAATATGATATGTGTTACCTCTTAAGATTCATGAAGTAACTCATTAATCTATCTTAAAAGAAATATTAGGAACTAAAAGTAATGAATGAAAATTTTGAAAGGATGAATTTTTTTTTTAAGAAAACTATGTAAATTTGCCACAGATTTCAAATTTATAAAAAAAAATTAAAATTAATCAATCTTAAATTAAATCATTATCTTTTTTTTTCACTCTTTTTACCCGTGTAAAAAGTACTTTCAACATCACAAGTTGTACATTCAACTTAATAAAATCTAACATTAAAATGCACAGTGACATTTTCATAATCATTTTACACAATGAGACATCAGATGTCTCACAAACAAACATTTATGCAAAATTGACGTCGGTTAGGCTTATAACCAACATCAATTAGCGTCGGTCAACCCTAACTCTAATGTAATTTTTGAAATATATGTGTGTTAGAGGGGAATCTAGTGTCTAGTATGTAAAAGAAGGAAAAAAAAAAGAGGCGTGAGAGGTCATATTTTTACTGTTTCACTTTGTGTGAGATTCCTTTGCAGGTAGATGACGATGATTGAGGTTTGTTGCTCTTCTTTTCACTCCATTTTACTTTCATTGATGCTTATGATGCTCATTTTCACCAAAGGATTCATTCTAGCTTATTAGTTTTCACATTAAGGTTAGTTTTCCGCTGTGTCACTCTGTGCAAGCCTCCATTGGAGAAAGCGATGACAATGACCAACACTTGAGGCCCATTGCACTCTTTTTCACTCCATTTTACTCTGCTTAATGCATATATTACTCGTTTTCTCCAAAGAATTTGTTATACCAGATTTGTTTTCGGATTAAGGTTAGTTTTTTTCAACTTTGCATTGTATTAAATGAACAATGACATTGACATTAGTTATCCCTTATTGGTTGTTGATTATTAAATTGTATTGTTAGTTTTTATTAGTTATGTAATTAATTTTAAATTTATTAGATGTTTTATGTTTATATAATTTAGATTTGTTATAAGTTTTGGATGGATTTTTAAATCAAGTTCATTTTAGTTAAAGATGAGCGTGTTAATATGTAAGGATTAATAAATCTCAAGAGGGGGTGAATTGGTTAAAAATTGATTTTACTCTTCTTGAAATTTTTGGTTTTTTAAAATTGTTTCAAATGATCTTTTCAACCTTTCAAAGACTTTAACAAATAACATGTAAGGGAATAGATCAAGATACACAATTCTACGTGGAAGAAGGACATTATCGACGGTCGTTATCCTTCGGTAACAGTCACAAACCGTCGGTAAATCATCATTTTCGACGGCTTAGCGACGGCCTTGAAATACATGATGGTATGAAATTGTGGTTTTAAGAGTTTTAAGGAAGAATTCTTAGCGATGGTATCAAACTGTTGTTGGTATGAATGAAGGAAGCTCAGTATTAGGGGTTATCCTGATACTTTAATGATCATTCATTCTCAATTAGAGAGGAGTTATACATGTGGTGAGAGTAGCAGGAGGTCATAATCTAGGCGTTCCATTATGGTCTAAGACGCGAATATACCAACCTCATGTGTGTGGTAGAGTGAAATCCATTAGTAATGGCTTTGCAGAGTAGTAGAGGCCACCACAAGTGTCATGACCTGCCATAGCTCAACATTCATATTATATCCGGATGGTTAAGTTTAGGTCAAAAACATGATTAAGATGTTTGATTAACTATGTGTGAAATGTGATATATGATGCAATCTTAATATACTATGTTGATTCTTTTTATCATTAGCTTGTCCTTTTTGCGTGTTTCTTTGTTGGTTATTATTGTGTGATTGATTCTATAGGCGATAATCATCTGGTGGACATAAGCATAGGAAGATGATTTGTATATGAAACAAACTTTGAGTAAAGATGACACAGATGCATAAAGACTTTAGTATATATCTGTATATATTTTCTTTTGGTTGTTTTAAATAACCTTGTACTTAATTTTAGTTTAGTAACTTGTATATAAAGTTTTTTGTAATTGTTTTATATAAATATGATGCAACTTTATATTTTTCTACTTGTTAACTATTTTATTTTATTGATTATATGATAGTTCCTATATTGTATTTATACTATTTAAATGGAATGCTACAATTATTTTATTATTTTATTTTTCAAATCATTATTTACTTAAATTATGTTATTTTTAAATTTTAATTAATTATCTACTATATTAATTATCTATGATAAAAGAAGGACTAAATATATTTTTAGACTCTAACCCATGGTGAGTGAAATTAAAATTCATTATTTTTTAAAACTTCGGTGAAAGAAAGAACCTTGTTAATGCATTTTTTTTAAATTACTAAAATTGACAGTTTAAAAAAAATGAAATAAATAAGTTATCTCAAGATGGTACAATTTTATTGTGCAACTCTAGTGTAAACATTTTTAAAGTTGAAGTCATGTTAAATTCACACAATTTTAGTTTAGTTTTGATAAAATCGCTAAGTTGACACAACTTCAATTGATATAACTTTAATTTAAAATGCAGTTAACTAAAGTTATGTAATATGACTTCAACTTAAAAATAGTATATATTAAAGTTAGGATTACTTTTTCACCATAAAGTCTTACAAAACTAATACGATGTGTCTATTTTTATAATTCAAAACTGTTATTTTAATAATTTTAAAAAAATCATTTTAATTTTTATCTAAAATTTTGATACAATTTAATTTTTAATTTTTAAAATTAAATCGATATAATTTTAAAAAAAAGTTAACTTTAAGACTATACCTATTCACTTTTTAAATTTGAATACTAAACTTTAACGAAATTTTCAACAAAGAAAACTCCAAAGTTTAGATATTAGAAAGAACATATTTAACGCATAAACATATATACATATAAATAGCACATGTTTCCATGAGAGCAGTTACTCTAATATGTAATAATTTTTTAGTTTAAAAGAAGAGGTGGGCCCCACTATTTAAAATTAAAAATATAAGCTTCTGACGTTTTCATTCTCCCTAATCAGTAACTCCCACTCTCTTCTTTCATCTCCCACGCCTGTTTTTCCGGTAAGAAAATGGCGTTACAGAAATCATTCCGAGAAAAACAAACTCAGGAGTTAAAGAGTGAAGTGGTGAATGATGACACTAACAAGGTTGCATGTAACGTTGAAGCGACAAATGTAAGAAGAACGCAGAATCCCCAAATCCCGAACAAACCAAAACACCATGCAACTCCTCAAAACCCCTCTCTCATTCATTTCTTCATTCACTCTTCTCTCCGCTCTCAATCATGTCCATTTACGCTCTCAAATTCCAAACTCACAACTTCATCCGCTCCATGTTGGACGATGTAAGCACTCTCTCTCTCTCTCGCCACTCTCTCACCGTTTCGGTAACTAATCGTGTGTTGTTGTTCCGATCTCGCAGGGACTCGTCAACGAACAATTCGTTTACCATGAAACTGCGAGGTTACATCCTCTTCGCCGCGACGCTCTCCTACGAGCGGTCACCACCTACTGTCTCTCCTCCAAAGGCCTATTTTCTGCTATCACTATCCAGCTGTAATTATAACCGCCTAATTCTCTGTTTACGTTTTTGCTTCTTTTCTCATTTTACGCGAATTTTAGGTTTCTGATAATTTCCTGGCTTCGTTTCTCGGTGTAGCTGTGACTCATTTTTTCCTCTTGCGCAGTGAACAGGAGCAGGTTGATTTTGAAAGAGTTAGTGATCTTGCTCGGGGTTTATATGCCAGATCGAGCAGGTAATGATGATGAATAAGTGAATTTACTGAATTTGGGGTTGGACTGTGTTTTTGATTATTTCACTGAAGTGGAGTGCTAACGGACTCTTTTTGAAGACATCCTTTATTATTGATAACTAAACCATCATTTTGGTTCCTTGAGTGTTACTTTCTTGAATTGTCTTCAAAAGAAAGAAATTATACTAGTTGTTCCTAAGGAATGAATATCCATTGCTGTAGTGCTGAAATCATATGTTTCACTAACATTCAGCACTATTTTGAAGGATTTTACTTGAGGATTAAGGGATTGCTCATAATATTTTCTTACTTTGAAAACTATTCTGGAGATAATAATACTTTAATTATGAAATTGATGATTTGTTTCTTTATTATTGGTTTAACAAATGTGACTTACCAATTTTGTATACTCCAATAAATTTCAACCAATAATAACGAGTGTCTTGTTAGCATCTCTCTTTTACTGGATATCCTTGTCACATGTTTTGCAGAGAATTAGTTGCTGCTGCTTGGACTTTGTTTTGGTCATTTACTGCACAAAGTGGAAATTTCACTTTTTATTCTAATATAACGTGCATCTGATTAGTTATTTGATTTCTGTTTGATGCTTAACATATTCCGAGCTCAACTTTCTTGTCTCTGCTTGAGATTCACTGTTTAAGAGCTCAAAAAAGATGTAAAATGTGTCATTTTGTGTACCAGCGCCGGGTGCCTTATGTTCTACTTTTTTTGTTAAGGTGTTTCTTAAGTGCCAATTAAATGTATGGAATCAGATCTCTACCATATATTTCATAACTGTTATTGATCATATTTGGAGATTGCTGTATTTTAAAAAAAATTACCAAATATAATTTTTCACGTGCTTTTTATGTTACATCATTGGTAATTAGCCTAGTGTATCAGCCTGAGCCTTATTTAGGTATTTTTAGTTTTAACCTTTAATATAGTCTAATGGTTATGTTGATTCATGTAACTCATTTCACCTAGAGGGACAAGGCTTATTTGTTGTTGTTTAGACTTTAGATATTTTCAGTAATAAATTTCGGTTTTCCCTTGGTCATTGTAGTATTGGTGCAGAGCGTGTAAAACATGCATGTGCTGAACTTATTCAAGCATCTGAGAGGAAAGACAAGGATAAGTAAGGAAACTCCTCCCTTGTGAATGTATAGCTTATATTTACATTGGCATTAGACAAACTTGTAGGTTCTAGTTGATGAATGATGATCAGTCTGGCTTTGTTGGATGCATGTTATACTTCCACCAAACTATGTCCAAACAATGGGTCATTTGCATTTCTGTAGCAGCTATTTTCAATATGCTCTAATTCGTTGTCATTTTATCTACTTGGATGCTTTAGTACCTACACAATATCATTCCATTTTGTATAATTACATATTATCTTAGCTTGATTAGGTGAGCAAGGATTTTTTTGAGATATTGGTTAGACATCTTGAAAAAAGCCCTGTGATGAAATAAGTCATCTTATTAATGTAAATGGAAGTATCAGGATCTTGCTTTATTAAAGAAAGTGTACCTTGTGAATTATTTCCATAATCCTATCTTATCAAGCTTACACTATATAGATCTGGATGTCTTAGGTTAATTGAATGCATATGTTGTTGAGAGTTCATCAGTTCATTGATTAGCTGCAAATTCTATTTTTAGAATGCAGTGAAGGGTTTTAGTCTGCTAAATTTTTCTATTATATTTTTTGGAAAATACAGTGTTAATAATCTTATGAAACCATGATACAACACAATTAAAATTATGTTAGTAGAATATCAAATTATTACAGACAGGCACTTAGAGAGTGGAAGATTGCATCATTGAATAATTTTTAATGTATATAGAACTACTATATCATAGATTCGTAGCAATAAATTATTTTGTTCTTTCTCTTATTGTTCAACATCCTAGATTTTGTTCTAAAAATTTACCCTTATCTTGTGATGTTTCAGTTGCTCCCTGTCTTTATATTGGACCAAGAACAGATTTTCTTGTTTGAGGGACAAATTTGAAACCCTTGTGAAGGTACATCAATATCACTTTAGCTTTGGCTTCAGAGATGGATTGAATGCAGTTTCTTTTTCCTGTCAGCAACTGTTGTTTTGTACCTGGCTTTTGTCTGTGTTGTTAAATTATCAGTGGCAATTAATGAACTAAACCCTTTTGACATTCCGAGTTTGGTGTTGATGATTATGATTTTCTTTTGTCTTTATTAAATAAAAATGTGAAAGACTTTATTACTATTATTTTATACACTTCCAATTTCTGGTGGGTTTTGTAAATTGGAGTTGGTGCAATGTTTTGTATGTGCTGTACGTGTCAATCTAGAGTATGTTTTTACATGAAAAAAATGGAAGGTTATTCATAAAAATTGTTGAAAAAGAAGTGTTCTTAACTTGGAAAGACATTATATTTTTCAATTTTCTGCCTTTACTTAACTTTCTGAATTAATTCTTCATATTTTTATTTGCTCAAATTTCTAAAACACCAAATTTAAAGCATTTATGTTCAAATAAAAGAATATTAAACATACGAGGATTCAATTGAGAAGATTAAAAATAGAACCAAAATGGGAGTCACTTGAAATAGTTGTTATATTGATCACATTTTGGTACATTAGAGCTTTTCCCTTTTCTTAAACTTAGAGGTTTTTGCCTTTTAGTCAGGGAGGGGCTGTGTGCTTTTCTTTCTTCTCTTGTTTGGAATGAAATTACTGGATAAGTGAAGCTTTGGGATATAATTCCAAAGCCTTTCTTTGGTGCATATGGTGGGACTGAGAGCTCTTTTGTTTTGTTATATTTTTACAAAATTCATTGTGATTTCTTCATAGCTCTATGTACGGAGGATACCCCATCCTCCTTATTCATTACCTATTTGTGTTAGTAACTTATCTTCAATCAAAAAATGAAATGGATAAAAAGGACAAAAGGGAATATCTTTGTGTGATTCTATTCAAATCTTATAGTTTGTGATATCATAAACTTTCAAGGTGAATATGCTCAAAATTCAGGTATATTATGATTTTTTGCTTGCAGTGAATTCATCCCTTGCATTTTTCATGTGAAGTGGAGAATGCAGATTGATCAAAAAGCATGCTCTAATGATTTAATGTTATCTTTTTAAGTTCGGTTGCAATATATGTGCAAATTTTAATAGGAGAGTCATCTTTTAGAATTAATGTCTATGCTATTTTCTGAGTTTTGTTCCTTCACGTGGATGTATATCAGGATGCTACTAGGAAATTGAAATCTTATGTTCTTATTATTTTTTATCTGCAACTCTTAAATGCTACAGATGGAGAGGTCTATTCTCGACCTTGAGAATGCTCAGTGAGAAGAATGGATCACTTTTGATATCTACAGCAGAAGCATATTTGGTTGAAATTTCTGATGACATGCCTTGGTAATTTCAGTTGCTATTTTATATGCCTTTGGACACAGACTTTGGTTCGGGGTAATGTGATAGTCAGTTTTCAGTGTACCTATGAACTTATTCATGTACATTTCAGCTTATGTGGTTTTATTATTTATGGGTTAAGTCAGAGTGCCCTACATATGATATACAATTTATGGATGATTTCAAATTTCCTTTTGAAGGTTATATTTGGCCTTTGAGAGTTATTCTATTCTAAAGTTTTGTTAATTACAGTTTACTTTTGGCATTGCATAATAATTCCTTGGTTGCTATCTGAAACTACTTTTAGTTGAAAATGTCCTGATACAAAGGTGGGCAATTGGAAGTCCTCAGTAGTTTTCTGTTTTTTTTTTTGTTTCATATTCTTTATTCCCTTTTGTTTTAATGTTAGATAGAAAGATTCTGCTGTATAAACTAATTTTAGTAGTGTGAATTCACCGAGTACTATGTGTAATTGCCCTTATTTATAATATTTGATATTTTTGGTGCCGGAAGGAATAACCTGGTATTGTTTCTCTATAATGGCTAAATTTTCCTATATCCAACTAATGGTACTCCACCCCTGCTGTTGAGTTGACCTATGAACCATGGACTTGGATCCTACTTGAAGTGTTGCAATGTTGTTGAATAAATTTCCGACAACACTTCTCGACATTTCTCATAAAGTATCTAATTAAAAGAAAAGTATTGGCCCAAACACTTTAGGCACCACCTCTGTACAGTTCAGGCAATGGTGCTTATACCTCCATGTGAATTGAAACAAGCCAATATCATTAAAAAATATTAAATTTTTAAATTTTAGAAAACCAACTTAAAATATAATATAAAATTTAAAAACAATATCTGTTTCCTGTGAGAATTGTTGACGTAAAAGAAATAGAAACCTGACTTATAGAGGGTGAATATATCTTTTTTATAAGATATTCCAATTTCTAATTTTAACATTTTTGGTGAAGTGACTAAGTTCATTTGTTGTAGAACAATATTTCTTAATATTTTTATGACTTCTCATCATAAGAAAAAAATTTGAATATCGAGATTTTGATCATCAATTTAGATCTTTTGTTATATTTATCCTACTTTATTTCAATAATTTGTGATTGTACACATTTGCGCATAAAGTCTCCATGTTTTATATCTTAGGCATTAATCGTGTTAGTGTTTGTATTGTGCCTAGTGTTTGTTTTGTAGGATTTGTCTCTACTGCTCCCCTGCAGTGACTAGATCGAGTAGGAAAAATGGAGCTGGTAATTACATAAACATTTCAATACTTAACTTAGGTTGGTATTATAGCAAAGTAATTGTAGGTACACAAGGCTTACCTGAACCATAATCATGTGTTGCTTATTTATAGTGTGTGTATGTTCGGAGGGGGTTAGGGTGAGACAAAGCTATAGTAATAGTAGCCGATCTCCATAACACATACCACCAAGCCCTATAAGATACACGCTTTAAGTTTGACCATATTGTAATTCTTGTTTGATAACTATAGCGGGACAGGAGGTGAGAGAAATACGTGTGCACTTGCACACTAAATGATTTTATTTTTTAATTCCTAAATAATGGATAGATCTTTTTCGGGTAGCAAACTTTTTCCTTATAGATAACCCTATAATCAAGTTACATCAAAACCTGAAAGCTCGAGTTTTCATCATGGAGTTGTTCTTTAACTTATTCGAAAATCATGAAGTTTGCCAGAGATATTGAATCATTTACACGCTTCTACTTCATACTTTAAGTTTTCAGGAGGCTGCTCCTTGACATAAGAGCTGTTTATTAGCCAAGTTGTCACAGATAACTTTTTGTGATTTTGTTTCTCTGGTATTTAGCTGACCTTGCACATATAATAAGTGATTTTTTTTCATTAACTTTGTGCATGTCTGGGGGATGGGCGGCGACTATTTATGCTTTTCCTTCTTGAGTGGTATTTTTTAAAAGAAAAGAAAGATGAAATGACTCATCCAAAAGAGGCTGAGAAACAAATTCATACTGTCAAATTTTTCAAAAATGAAATATTCTTAGTAAAGGAGAGCGTCAAAGTTTAACATAAGATAATAAGGAAGATGGTTTTGAAAAGGAAAGTCTCAAATAATAGCTAATGTGGAAAATGATTTTGACAAAAATATCTCAAACTTCATATAATCTATTAAGGAAAAGGATTTTGAATACTGATCTATTTTCTCCAGTACACTATGGTGAATAATCCTAACCAAAAGCTCAAAAGTATACTTTTATGATATTATTGTGACCTACACTAGTATGGAAGTAAATCTGACTTTTTTTTCTTAATTTTAATGTAATATCATAAAGAGAAAATGAGTTTTTAAAATCTACTTGTTATTGTTAGTTTTAATGATAGTTTTCTTTTTCTTCTTTATTTGTGGACCATACCCATCTTTTAGCTTACAAATGCATAAATACACATACATACATACACATATATATACACACACATGCATAGACATATACACATAAACACACCCCCCCACACACACATATACATACGGTCTTCCAATTATTGATTGCTAGAATTTGTGTGATTGTTTTTTAAGTAGAATCACTGTTAGGTCTTCAACATATACAAAGTCTTCAACTTAATGGCATTAAAATGGTCTCAGTAATTTCTCTGAAAGTACAGCTGTAATGAGATAGAATAGGGTATTCTAATTAGTAATTAGTATGTTATTATTTCTTAAGAGTTAATGCTAAAAGACATAATTATCTGTCAGTTTCCACATGTGGTACTAATTAAGCTCTGCAACAGGACAACATTTGTTTGTCTGTACTGATTTGGGGTATTTAAATCTGCAAGGGAAAAGTTAGCACCTCTATTGCAAAACAATCTCTTCCAATCAAACCCTTCTAATTTTGATTTTCTATGGTGGATGCTTTTTTTTATTTTAACTTTTTTTTTAATAAAAAACGAGTATGACAATTCTCTAGGGGCTTCTGCTAGGATACATGTATTCATTGTTTGATGAGGCAGATAAACCCTTGTTAAATGATCGTAATTGATTGGAGAAATGATCTCTTGGAGTTTCCATGTTTAAAATTCTGTTTTTTTTAACCTAATTTGCTTTTTGTGGCGTGTCATTACCAGTTCTTTCTATATGAAGTGACTCAAACCTGTCCTCAGTATATTGAAATTCAAATTATGTCCGTTGGTATGAAAATTTTTACTATACATTTTTATTTGGAGAACTTGCTTCAACATCGAATATTGAAATTTACCTGTGGGGAACTTCTGAGTCAATGTTACAAATAACTGTTCACATGGTTAATTTTCTTGCCTTTCATGGTTTTCTTCTTGTATTGTCTTTGAATTTTGTAGAGATAGATATGGTATCTCACATTTCAGATTCTCTTAGTGGATTCTGGTTTGGTCCTCCCACTTTTGTATTTCTTTTTTCTATTCATTGTATTTATAATGTTGCAAATTATTAGTACAGGTTGTAGTGTTAATCTGGTTTGGATTATTGCAACCTATATTATGATGCAATAACATTTTCCTTTTGATTAAAAAAAGAGCTGACAATCATTTTTGTCTTTCTGACCTGTGCTTCGATTTCTTTATCTACAGTAATATTCTGAAAGTTGATTTATTTAAGCTGGTTTCCCTAGCTCGTGAAATGGAGGAAAAGAGTGCAAGGTATAATTGTCCATCTATTGGGTTTATGCCTACTGGTAAACCGGGCATATCTATATTCTTTGTTATCACTTTCTTTAATTGGACATAGACATTTAGTCTACAATGAGAACTGGTACGTTTTAAAGGACAGAAATAAGTGAAACTGGCCGGAGTATACAACAAGAAAACATAATGTCTATAATTATTTTTTACTTCATTCACTGTCCATCTGTCTTTATTCTGTTTAATTATTTTTTATCTTCTAAAGCAAAGAAATATTATTGTCAAAGTAACTGTTGGCCTAAAATCATGAGCTAGGTTTAAAAATTGTTTGTTAAAGATTTACAACCAATGTAGGACTTCGATTCACAGTAGATATATCAATTTCAGCATAAGGCAAAGTGAACATGGATGTATTTTCTTTTCTTCAAAGTTCAGACTCAAAAAGGCTCTTGCTTACAGGGGTGTATTAATACCATCATACATTTTGAAGTTAAAACTACTTTTAGGCATCTGTTTTTGTTTTCCTTTCTGAAATATGATTTCTAACAGTTTTCAAAGATAACCTTTAAAAAGTGAGAAGGCTAAGTTTGAAATATTGAACACTGTTTGTGGTATTTATAGCCAGCTAGCGTTCCTTGTCTAGCAACATACTTCCCTCCACCTTTTTGTCTGTATTGGTTGATTTTGTTCGCACATCTAACTACTTCTTTTCTCTTTCTTTAAATTTATTGCATCTATTTTAAGCATAGCTATTTAGTGTATAATATGTTAAAAAGTTAAAAGATCTACGATTGCAGCATAGGGTGAGTTATAGATCTTTTATTCAGGCTTTAGAGCATCTGGCAAACTAGATTTTTTTTATGCTGTGCTGTACCATTTCAAGTATGTGATGAACCATTGCATGCTCTCATAAGCATGACCGTAATATAAGCATGATAATATTTTACTAAAATCCAAAAAAAAAAATTAAAAATATTTTGTCATACCATTTTTATGGTAATTCTTCACATTAACTGATATTAAATGTGCTTTTATTATATAATATCAATTAGGAAGTGTGACAGATGAGTGATCGACATTTGAATCTTCAATTGACTTGTTTATATTGGTGATTGATATATACAATTAGTTAATGTTCTGTTCTAGAGATGGCATCTAGCACGGAATTATGAAACCCCAAAGAAATGCGTTTGTTTGGAATTTAATTACATACATTTATATTTCTCAGTTTAATGGGTGTGCCAGTACATTTTTACATACTTATCTGCATAAACGAAGTCCATTTATTGCCTTGCATACATTTCTCGTTATCCGTTATTTAACTTTAGATACCACACTTAAGAATTTATTTTGTTAGAAAAACACAAGCTTTAAGTGCCATAATTTATTTGCATTAGTTACTGTCTTTAGTTTTGTATGGAATTTATTATATTTAATATCCCTGTTTCATTTTTTTAGTGAGTATCATTAAAAGTGTTTGTTTTGTAGGGTAGATTAACCTAAGAATCACTGTATCCATCCATGTTTCAAAATTTCTCTCCTGCACAGAAGTACACATGCATTTGAATGCACACACGAACACCCTTGTTTGGAGATTTTCAGGTATGATCAAATCACACCATATTACAAACCAGCTTTCTTTAGAAGAAAAAAGTGCTTCTTCAAACAAAAGAAAAGTAAGAGAAAGCGCAGGACTTGAGAATGCTAATATTGTGTGAAATGGCGATAGCTGTTACCTTATAGACATCTTTTCAACTATTTAACATGATACGGCTGGACACCAATGTAGGCCTGCCGTTTTTATCACTATATTTATGTAAGGGTGTTTATACTCTAGAAAAACCAATTCTAAATTCTAATAATAAAGCATAAACACACTGAAGCTCCTTGTTCGTATTCTTATTAGAGGGACACATTTTCTGAACCTTTGAATATGTCTGGAAGGAGGGGTTTGTTTTTAAATTTTTTATCCACGAGGAAATAAAGATAAGTCATCGTATAAGTTTTCTATCATCTCTTATTATTATTTTTGTTGAAGTTCTATAATTATATAAATTTTGAAATGAAAAATTTATATTCAATCACAAATGCCTCCAAACTACTCCTTCCAGACATAATCTTTACCTTTAATTTTGTTTCATCTTCCCTTCTGGTTACTTTGTGCTAGTTTCCTTGAATAAATTATTGTCTTTAGGTTCCATTTGCGAGTTATGGACTCAATTTATTTGGGAAAACTGAACGAGAAAATTGTGAAATTATTCTTTGGGTCCTTCTTCCTGCACACCATAGCCTTATGAAAATTACCTAATTACCCTAGATTAAAAATATTGTTGTAGGGCATTTATTGCTGTGTTCTTATATTTTTCAAAATTCCAATTATACTGTTGTTGTAGTTATAATTTTGGATTGTGGTATTTATAATATTTCAAATTTTATAATTCATAATGTAAATTACATTATAAAATGGTATAATTTATAATATAAATTTGGAAAATGATCTGAAATATAAATTACATTTCAAATTATACAATTTGTAATACATTATCTTTTGGATTATAATTCGTAATGTAAAATTACATTTTGAATTATATAATTTTTACGTTACAAAGTGTATAATCTATGAAGGAAATTTGAATAGTCAATTTAAAATGGAAATTACATTATGGATTATACAATATGCAAGATTATATTTTGGATTATAAAATCAATTATATAAATTGGAATAATCAATCTAATATGAAATTACATTTTGGATGGTATAACAATTCATAATGTAATGTAAATTTACATTTAAGTATTGAAGTTGTAGTGGAAAAATGGAACATAGTAGGGAAATTATTTTTGTCTTAAATAATGTAGGGAGATACTTTAAAAAAAGCAAAAACAAAAGTAAAATTTGTTTGCCTTCTTCAGCCAAACTTATAGGAAAATCAGTTTTTGTCCAAAAGTGATGAGTTTTGTGATGAATTTTAATGTGCAATGTCCATTAGGGACTTCAAGAAGAAGCTCCTTCTTGCAAGATTAGGAGCAGATGTCATGTCTATGAAATGCAGATGTCAAAGTGTGAGAATTGAGAATTGAAGTGTGGGGAGGGAGCAAGATTCTTTCCTCTTGTACCCTATTGTTTCTTTTTGTACCCTCATTTTTTTTTATGCACCCGATAATATTTCTTCCTTATTTCACAGCACCCCTCATCTCTATTATTCGCTCCCAGCACTCCAATTCTCAATTCCCACAAACAATAATATTTCATAGGCATAACATTTGCTCCTAATCTTGCAAGAAATTCTTTAAAAAGGAGCTTCTTCCCGAACTCCCCAATGGATATTGCCCATCAAAATTCATCACAAAATTATTCATTTTTGGGCAAAAATTTTCCCATAAGTTTGACTGAAGAAGGCAAACAAATTCACCTTTGCTTTTGCTTTTTTTTAAATCTCTCCCTGCATTGTTTGCAACAAAAACAATTTTTTTAATGTATAACTTCAATAAGTAATGTAAATTTATATTACAAATTATATAATCTAAAGTGTAAATTTGCATTAGATATTTTATATTTGTATGAGATTATTTGTATTTTGGATTGATTTTTTATATTTGTATTAGAGATTATTCAATCTGAAATATAATTTTCAAGTTGATTATTTAAATTTGTATTACAAATTATATAATTCAAAATATAATTTTACATTACAAATTAGATAAGTCGAAATATAATTTATAGTAGTGATTGTCTTTCAAATTTACATGAATTTTACAATTAAAATATAATTTTATATTACGAATGGTATAATTTAAAATGTAATTTACATTCTAGATAACTTTTTAAATTTATATTATTGATTATGCAATTCATAATGTTATAGAATCTAAAATTTACACATTACTGAAACTATAATCACAATAAGGTTATAATTGGAATTTTAAAAAATATGAGTTGCATTAAGAAATCCTGTTATTATTTGTAACAAATATGTTCAACTTTATTGTCACAAATTACCTAAAATTCATAATTGGGGGATTTATTTTTTTCATCTCCATATATTCTTTTAGCACTTCCTTAAAATTAAAATTTTCACTTTATTATCAAGAAATGATTTATAGATTATGCATTCCAGAAGGTTGACATAAAAAAAAGTTTTCATGTGATACAGTCTAAAAGTAAATTTTGTATGATTTTTTTTTAAATTGTATAATTTGGAAGTCATTTATAATTTTAGAATTTTGTAAAGTGAAAATTCTTAATTTTTAGATGGTGTAATATCAAAGTTCTTTGACTTATGAAAGTTCTTTTCAACTTGTGGATTGTATAATTTGGATATTATCTTTGGCAAAAAAAAAAAAAAAATTGTAAAATTTGAAAGTTATTCTTTTCATATAAAAAAAGTGTTTAGATTGTGTAATCTTAGAGTGTCTTTAGATTGGGGAAGTTAGAAGTTGTTTTGGACTTTCACTTCATATAATCAAAAGTTTTTTTTTGTGTAAAAAATAATTTCTAAATTAGAGAATTCAAGAGTAAAAAATAACTTCAACCATAAATTTGTGTTGAATAAATCTTCATATATTAATAATTTAGATAATTTTAATGATAATAAATTAGTAAAATTTAATTCTTTTAAATAATATATCTTTTTTTTTAAACTGTCATTACTATTATAAAAATTTTGTAGGACTTATAATAACTTAATTTGCATCATAATATTTTTGAGACTATATCCAATTCTTTAACCCATGTTAAAAGTATAAAATCACATTTTATAATTTTAAGTCAACTTGTCCAAAAAGTACAATTTAAACATTAAAGTTCAATAAACAAATTCATTTAAAATACTGTATGATTTATACAGAAAGTAAAAATAAGAAAAAGAAAAATTCATACTTTTTCATCCAAATAGCAAAAAGAGAAAAAAAAATTCTTTTAAAAACTTTTTTATAATAGGTAAAAAAAAACATAAAAAAATATTTTATGTTCCATTGATGTCCAGTGTTTATTCTTTCCCAACCATATATTATCCTCAACAAAACTGCATGCTTGGCCATCACCATCCCATGATATTCGCATGTTCAAAACCATTATTCTCTTTTTCTATGTGGCGCATTGCTAGTGAGAAGCCACGAACTGCAAGATGGGAAACACCTCCTTCTGCTTGCTCCACTCATCCCTCTGCAAATTCCCATCTTCATCTTTTTCATCTTCATCTGGATACAGACCAAAGACCAAGTTGCGAGCTCCTACATCCTCCTGCTTGGGCCAGCAAGACCCAGTCTGCAGGAAAAGAACCATTCTATTAACGAGCATAGCCCTTCTTCCATTTCGCCGTTTGAAGAGGGCCCCAGCTCTCGAACCACCGGCAACTCCAAGTAAGTTTCTTCAATTTGCATTTATAAATTATTATAGTGTAATTGCATATGGGTCACTGAATATCCGAAAGATGAGTTCTTGGATTGGTTTATTGCATGACCCAAATATTTGCTGATATGGGTTTACCTCTAATCTATCCTATTAGAAGAGAATTTAAAACAACGCAATGCTATATGTTTGTAACAGTTATTTTGGAGGATTGAAATTTAAGAGATATGGATTTGAGTGTTCGAATCAGGCTTTGTTTTTGGTGATCATTTTTAATTCCCGGAAATACAATTGATTAGAATACTTATAGAAGAGAAAGAAATGAGAAGGATGTGTTGTGGTGGATGTTCTCTCCTTTTCTGCCTCATAATATTCTGAAAAGAAATTAGAATTTGTTTTCAAGTTTCAAGTTGTGAAAATGCATGTTCTTTCTTTTTGGTTCTAGGATATTATAAAATCTCAATTTTAAATTCGTTTCCTCTAAGATGAAAAAGAAATGGATACTTAGAAACTTCCTTGAATAAGTTCTTATTGATTTGCTGCTTTTTGCTTGTGACATGTTCTATATTACCAGACTGATTTGTTAATTTAAAAGGAATGGTTGATTATTTTACATATTATGCCTCTTATAATATACCATTAGAGTTTCATACATATGTCAAAAAGGTCTCCATTTCCCCCTTTTTGGACCCCCTTATGCTTACAATATACCCTTGCTCTATTTGTTGTATATCGATATCTCATGAGGTCTGCCCTCCATCCCTCCAGAGAAAATTGTATCTTTAGGACCTCAAGTGTTGTTCTGTGATGGGTTTTATGTGGATTAATTAGTCTTCTTTTTGAAGGAACTTGGGGGTAATTATTCATTCTCCTTGCAGCTGAAGAAAATGAGGTGAAGACAAAAGAGGATAACCAGGAAGCTGAGGTTTGTATGGGGTTAAGATTAGATACCAATGTTGAATAGTAAATTTATCCTTAGCTATCATGGTTGTGCCTTGGATGTTTAGTTAATCTAAACTTTGTAGCTTCTATGGACAGACAGCACCTGAAGTGGAAACACCATCAAATTCCTTTCTGTCTCTCCTGAATGGAATTGGAATATTTTCTTCTGGTGTGTTGGGTGCTCTCTATACACTTTCTCAGAAAGAAAAGGCTGCTGCTGATGCAACAATAGAAACAGTAAGCTTATTTTCACTCTTATGTTTCTTAGATGTGTGTTAGCCTTTGAGGGATGTCTCTCTTCTTAAAAAACTACTAAGGTGAAAAGGGGAAATGAGGAATTATTCTTCTGTTACTAAGGAAACAAAATTCTGGTCACTTTGTTAAAAATGTGATTCAAACAGTTTGTGGGTTATGTGTAATTATTAGTCAGTTTTACAGTTTTATAAGTAATTACTGTTTTATTTAAAATGTTGTGACTTCTATGAGTGTGTAACAGTGTGCATCGGTGAAAATAAGTTTTTCTCTGCATTCCACTTCTCTTGTGTTCTCTTTTTAGTTCCAACAACATTCCACTTTTTTTTTTTTAAAGTCATTTTTATTATTTATTAATTAATATTTAAGAAGTATTTATACTGGTCAATGTGCACAGATGAGCTGTAAACTGAAGAAAAAGGAAGAACTGATTGTTTCCTTAAAGAAGGACTATGAGCTGAAGTTACTGAATAAGCAGGAGGAACAAGCCAACCTACTTGAAAAGGCAAAGGAAGAGAAGCAAGCATTGATAGAACAACTAAATTCTGCGAACAGTACTGTCAACCACTTGGGGAAGGAGCTTAAAAATGAGAGAATTTTGGTTGAGGATCTGAAACTTCAAATTGACAGACTTGAGACTGAGCTTTCAAAGATTGATACAGATAAGAAAGATCTTGAAAGCAATTTGAAAGAAAAAATAGATTTCATTGGAGTTTTACAGGAAAGAATCAATCTTCTCAGTGAGGACCTCAAGGACAAAGAAGATGTTGTTAAGAATCTCAATTCATCTCTAGCAGTAAAGGAGTTGGAATTGCAGAGATTGAATTCTACCTATGAGAAAACCAAGGATGACTTATCCAGTGTACAATTGCAGATTCAAGGGTTGAAAGATGAACTACTTAAAAGCCAACAGGAACTAGAAGCTAAAGATTCCTTGGTGATGGAACTAAATTCAAGATTGAGCTCCTTAACTGACGAGAATGATGATTTTAGGAGTAAATATGATGTCATGGAGAAGGAATACAATGACCTAAAGCTCACTACTGAAAGAAAGGCTGCTTTGGACTCTAGGGTTTTAAGTGAAAAAGAAGAGGAGCTTCTTCAGCTAAAGCATCAATTTGAACTTGCCCTGCGTGAATCAAGCAAAAACCTGGTCATCAATGGTGATTTATCCCGGGAAAGAGATTTGTTGAAGGAGGCTCTTGAGAATCAATCTGGTAAAGTGAATCATTTGAAGCATGAACTTCAAGACACCCAGGGAAATCTTGAAAAATCAAGAAATGAGTCTGCTGAATTGGAAAACCTTTTAAGTGAGTCAAACAAACTGCGCAATGAGCTTGAGGTTGAGGTGTCTAAGCTTTCATCTGAGCTCACTGAAGTTAAAGGATCACTACAGAGAAGTCTTGATAATGCAAAACATGAAGCAGAGATGCTAGCAAGTGAGGTTACAACTGCAAAGGAACATTTTAAGAAAACCGAAGCAGAGCTACAAGGTAAGTCCCATGATTTAACAATTGCTCTTGAAAAGTGTGATAGCCTACAAAAAGAATTAATTGAGATATACAAAAAGGGTGAGTCCACAGCAGATAATTTAAAGGAAGAAAAACAGTTAGTTGATTCTTTGAAAAGAGATATACAAGCTTTAGAGAAGCAAATCTCAGAAGACAAGGAGTCCCGAAAGTCTCTTGAGACGAACTTGAAGGAGGCTGTCAAATCACTTGATGAAATGAACCGAAATGCAACGATCCTTTCTAGTGAACTACAGAGAACCAACTCTCTTGTTTCTAGCCTTGAAAAAGAGAAAGAGGTGCTTATGAATTCCCTAGAAGACCAAAGAAATGCAAGCAAAGAGGCCAAGGAAAACATTGAAGATGCTCATAACCTCATCATGAAACTCGGCAATGAAAGAGAGAATTTAGAGAGAAAAGGGAAGAAATTGTAGGAGGATTTGGCTTCTGCCAAGGGTGAGATATTGCGCTTAAAGAGCCGAATCAGTTCTTCTAAAGTTGCTGTTAGCAATGAGAAAGTGCAGAAAGATGGAAATGAAAGCAAGGTGAATTCTTCAAAAGTTGCTGTTGACAACGAGCAAGTGCAGAAAAATGGAGGTGAAAGCAAGGTTACTGTAACTGCGAGGAAGACTGAGAAGAAGAAAAGCTAATCCACAATAACATAGGAAAATTTTAGTGAGTTTTCAATAAAAAATTGCTGTTAGAATATTCTGTAATAAACTATTTGGAAGCCAATTGATTTTGAACTCTATTCACTTTGGCATGCAAGAAATTCCATTTTGTAATAGTATTGTACAAATGGGAATTGTTAAACTTGTAGGACATTTGTTTTCTGATAATTTTCTTTAGTAAAGCTATATAAGGTGAGAATACTAACCATCTTCTGCAACATAAACATTGGTGTATATATAACAAATTTTCCTTGTACATCAAACATATCAACAAGCTTGCAACTGCTCTTTTTTCCTGAGCTGTAACATAGGTGATTAGGTTTTGCTGACTATTTTATAGCATTCTTTCCTTTGGTTTGAAGAAGTACGTGATGAACCCTTTGCATGTTCTCATGAGCATGAAGGTAATATAAACCTATAGTGAGGTAATTTTTTAAAACTTTATCTCAAAAAGTTTCCATTAAACCTTATAGAACATTCTCAATATAATACAAAAACTATCTATAATCTTAGCTACAGCTTCTTAACATCAATAACTTTTTAGGCAGATATCATAGATTCTTGAAAGCCCAATAGATGATCAATTTAGTAGTTTATGGTTTTAGGAACTTGCATTGTATGACAACAGAAATATTTCATTAATCAAGGTAAACATTTCATATACACGTAATTTACATCATGGATATGATAAATAGAATAAAAGAATTGCTTTGAGCAGTGTCAAGGTTGACTAATCTCAATTGCAAGGACCCGTTGTATACATTGATATACTATTACTCTGATTCTAGGCACTAATTGAAACTATCTAAGTTCTAAAATCCAAGAGGTACACTCTAGGAGAAGCTGGAATTTCTGACGAGATGCTATGTTAAAGAAAACCTGCATCTTTCTACGAAATTCATTTGCATCTTCCTTGCAACTAAACGAGCCTGCACATGCGCATTGTTCTGCCAAATGTGCAGCTTTCACCTGATGGCACTTGACACACACCACATCTTGCAGGTGGTATAGTCGTTCTCTTTGTCTTACAGTCTGAAGAAGAGCATTTTCCATCACCTCACGGTCATAAGGCTGCCCACACTGTGGCACAGCACAACGCCACTCCTCAGTTAATAAAGCCGAATCCCGGCACAGGTCCAAGTCTCTGCAGTCATTACAATAGCTGTACCCAAAAAAACAAAATTAAAAATGTGAATACAGGAATCTTAATGCCCTTTTTTTGCGTCCATGGTTAACATTGTTGGGATAGTCAACCTCTAGTGAGAAATCTTTTGCTCTCCAATAATGAAAACTTGTTAACTTTTTACCTGCATATGACGTTGGATAAGACGAATGAATGACAAGGATCATGAAACTCGGCTTCGGGAGCAAACTCTCTAACACCAACATATTTTAGCAAATTCTTTCTCAACACCTGCAAGTGAACGAACCAATCAGAACTACTGTTTGGCTCACCTCAGCGTAGAGACAAGAAAATCAACAGAAGAAAGAAGTCATTAAACCTAAATTACTCAAGGAAATATATGAATCTGCTATGGAATTATATGCATTTAAGAAGGAAATATTTCATGGCCTCTGAAATATATTAGAAGTATTCTATGTGAGAACATACAGCAGCAGTACCACAAAAATATAATATTAATGATAGTATGATGATAAGACCGCATTATGTCATTTAAGGAAAACAAGTACAAAAATTGTAGCAAATCCCTCTTGAAGACATCCTTTATTATGTTATGAAACAAATAAATGAATAACTGTTAAAAATATTTTTTGCTAGCATTGCTTAAACAATTATTACCAAAACTTCATGCTGCACACTTTGGTCAAGAGCCAGGACAGCACAGACATGCTTGATAAATTCCAAGGCAGCATCCCCTCTATGTAATTCAGGGCCTGGTGATATACTCTGGTTGTTTTCTGATTTGCTCACCCCCTTCATATGAAGACTAATATCGTGAACAATTCCCAGCAGTTTGTCCGCAAAGTAAGAGCTAATCTGTGGAATAGAATATGCAAAAACAAAATAAGTATAAACTAATCCTTCGAAAGAAGAAAACATGCAATTTCAGTTACTTCTGCTGTTATACCTGTTCTTTGATATACTCTGTTATTTCTGATTCAAAAGCAGCTGCAGCTCCAATGCTTATTGATGGAGTACAGGTGTCACCATCCTGAAATGAGGCCCTGATTTGTGCTTGGTTTTGTGCATAATTCCAGGGAATATACATGAATTGAGAAACGATGAAAACAAAATGGTCCTGTAGATAGCCATAATATGAACAACAAAGACATGAAGAACGCAGAACAGCTCCTGTATTAAATTACTGGACTTCGATTTTAAATACAGTACATTAATCTTCAAATGTAAAGACACCTTCCTTGGACTTTTTACAAGGTAACTTACTTGGACTTTTTTTGGCAAGTATTCAGCAATGTTCCAGCTTGATATAATGTCTACTTGGGATTTATCATTCATGGCTTCATCAGATTTTACTGGTATTCCACCGTAGTTATACTGCACGCAGAAAATCACAATGACAACAATATATGATTACATTATGTTGGAGTGAATAAGATACAAATAAAAATACACTAAAAATACACTAACTTTTCAAAGTTGTACAGTAAAAACTAATGACCTTCACTAGTAATTAGATCATTAATCACTTGGTCACGATCAGTATGCATTTGATGTCAAACACAGTATAACCCAACTGGAAACAAGGATTGCTAGGGATTTGTAATATTTGGTTGACAACTACTATCACACCATTACCAAATCATATACTAGCTTCATCAACCAAGCATATTTCCCTTTTCCTCGATTAGAATCAGTGAAGAAACTCTAGTACTCATTTTGGCATCAGAATCAAAACCTCTACCGCAAAGATGCTATTTCACATACCGACAACCCAACATTATATCAAATACTTTCTCACTAATTATAAGAAATTTTTTACTTCCCGTGCCTTTGTAAACATCCAAAGTTCAATCATATTATTTTTCTAACCAACCATTAAGAATTATAATTATCAAACATGAGTGGCAGACCTGTATTAATTAATTATTGTTCTTAGGTGCAAAGCAATCCCCAGGCCATTCACAATTGCTTCAGAAATAATTTGAAGAAAAAAATACCTTGCGAGTGTAATTAAAACACAATACCTGATCCATGAATAGCAATGAGCACCAGAACTGTAGTGGTTCAAGCTCAATCCATTCAAATAAATCTCTACAAAAATAAATAATACAGGGTTACATAAAACAAGAAGCATCAGTCTAATGTCAATTAAGTAGAATTTAACAGAAAAGGAAAAAGACTCAACTGAGTTATTCTTTCATTACAACTTTATGCAATTCATTTAAATTATCCAAAGATAGCGAAACAATTAGATAATAAAAGAAAATTAATTTATGACTTTTGCCATACTGACCTAGATTGTATAGTTCTTAGCAAACTGTCACAGTAAGCTTTAGCTCTAGACAAATCATATTTCCCTGTGTCTATAATAATCTTCGTGAAGTTTGCAAATACAATTGTAGCACCTAACTTGCGGAACTCTGCCAACAACAATGCAAAGACCTTTTGCATGACCTAAAAATATCAATGCAATCAATAGACATTAGTGACATTCAATTAAAAGAATTTAGTCAATATATTTAAATCACAATGAAATGAACTAATAAAGGCACACAAGCCTGAAAAAAAAACCCAATTTAGAGGTAGGAAAGCACACACTATATTATGATAAGAAAGGGAAAAATAAAAAATGAATTTAATTACATTTGGGAGTGTTCCCGATACAATTTGGTTCAGTTTCCAGCAAAAAAAATCATCTGAACCAATAAAAAACATGTGTGGTGCAGTTTGGTTCGGTTGAAATTAATTATGCAATCCGAACCAAACTATTGCAGTTTGAGTTGGTTCAGTTTTTGCAATTTCAAAACAATTTTGCAACATTTTATTTTTTGAACAAGCATTTAACTTAAAAACCATTACCAATGAACGAATTTAAAGCAAAACATTACATAATAGTTGTTGTCAAACATTTCATAATTACAGTAAAAAATACAAAACAAGATAACCATGATGAAAAGTCAAATAATTATATACTACATTAATGAAAAAGTCAACTGCAACAATAAAAACTAGATTTCTGACAGAAGTGGCACTAAGAATAATTTTAATTGATAAATGCAAAGATCTAAATATTATATAAATCAAACCATATTCAAATTTAATGAACAGCTCAATTGCAATAAACGAAATTTACTTACATTTAAAAAAATAAAAATAACATGGAAATAATAAATAGAATACACTAGGCAATTTGGTTTGGTTTTCAATCCCACACCGCCAACTAAACCAAACTGAGTGGTCTGGAGGGAGAATAAAAAAACTAAATACATTTCAATGAATTTGGTTTCACAGTGGGCAGTTATTCAGTTCGATTTTCTGTTTTCCAATTAGGATGGCTCGCTTTTAAACACCCCTAATTTCACTCACTGTAGAGCTTTTAATGTAAATTGTTTACCTTGTGGAGTAGCTGGTGGAGAGCTGGATCATGAAGTTTTGATTTAGGGCTGCAATGTGGAAAGCAGAACAGGAATTAATTAGACAAAAAAATACTAGGACTGTTAATATCTCAGGTAGTGTGGACCCATAAGCCCATTTGTGTGGTTGTTTAACAACGGCTAAAGAATGTAGTAAAAACCTGCAAAGCCATCTGTACAGATGCTGCAAAATTGAATCAGCATAAACATTTCCTGATGTCACTGCATCTGCTAGGCACCGCTGGATCAACTGCTTAAGGACTCGAAAGGCATGTGCACAAGAGGTAGACTCATCAAAACCATTCTGATCATTCATAGAAAATGCTCCAGAATCATGTTCATGACCAAATCCTAATAGAGTGCCTCCTTCCATTTCATTAACTAGGCTGTATTTGAGTAGAGCATTTACAGCCAGGTGGTGTATCTGCATACAAATTAATTAATAAATAAAAATAAAATCATCATTAACTTTTAATGCTCATTCAATATGGGGAAAGTAACTTTAGATCATTGAACCTTTAACTCCACAGTTACGTTTCTATAAGCTCCAGGATATGTAAGAACAGGTTGTTGGACCTAATTTCAAATAGCACAAAAGTCAAGTTGAGTAATCAAATATAAGCATTTTAAATCATCAAATAATAACACATAATGAGGGAAAATTATTCTCCGGTGACAATAGTGGCACACTTTAGTATTTATTCAAAAACCATTGGAACCCACAGTTTAAAATCTTATCATGTATATCAGTCAGAGTGGTGAATTAGTTCATTATTAATCTATTACTAAATTTGGGAGAGTTCCCAACAGATAACATCTGTTATAAAAGAACAAGTTAATCGTGGCAGTCATGTTATAAAAGGTTGTTACTGCTTAATATTTGTAAAAGAATAAATTAACATCAGAGTGGTTGAGTACAGTACAACAAAAATCAGAGTGGCTGAGTACAGTACAATAAGTGCAGCTTTCATAAGAATACAGAAATCATTTTTATTCTCAATAACAACAACAACAATAATAATAATAATAATTTTTTTCAAAATTTATAAGTGGAAAACATTAGGATCTGCAAAAAATTGGGATAATAAAGAACCAAAATAACTCCGTGGCATACCTCATCAACAAAAAAGTTCTGTTCGCCATTAATCCCACCTAAATCTGGAAGGCCATCATCAGATATCCAAAGCACCTGTACAAATGGAAATCTCCTTCATGAATTATCATTTTAGAAACTGTATAATGAATTACAAAATGTTCAACTCTGTGCTCTAAATAATCACAAACTCACATTTGAACATACCAAAGATAAAACTATTTTGTTCATGTGAGGACACAAGATGTAAAACATCAAAAACAAAAGAAAGAGCAATAAATTTTCTTTTTGTTGATAATTCTTAGAAAGTGGATTTATATCTTACTCAACCACAAAACTAATAAGGAAAGATTTGCATCCACTCATTTAGTATAAGTTGACCATAGTCTTAATTGATTTGGGATATCCAACATATTCTCTCACATTGAGAACCATCTCAAACATGAGACTAGATATTTTTGACTAGTTAGATAGCAAATCGATTGTAGATGACATGTTATACCCGACAAGTCAATTTCGTAGGATTAAATCATACATAAACTCACTTTCTAAACATGATATTACAATAACTTCAATCAAATTAAAATTAAAACCTGTTGATTATCACGCAATGCTCTTGAAAAGAAGATATCTGCCATAAATATGAGCCAGTCAAGTTCAAAGTTCCCCAGGGGTACCTGCAAAGGACATGCACAAGAAAACAAAATGTCATACAAATTACAAAATATAACTTCTCAACTAAAAAGTATTTCCCCTGCAGGAACAATTAATCGCATATAAAGAGAGCTACGTATGTTTTTACTTGTCTTAAATAACCACTTTTGTTAATTGAACTTTCCTATACTATAAATTTCTTTTACAAACAAATATTTTTCTCTATTTTTTTTATAATCTCCCCCCAGTTATGCTTCTAAAGATTGAAGTACTTACATGGGCATATCTTGAGAGAGCAATTCTTTCATTTAACCATTGGACTGATGCAGCACAACGTTGCATTCCAACTTTACCAGCAGTTTGTTGCCATCCAAGAATCTAAACAATGACAAAATTACATATATTATTAAAAAAACAAAGGTCTAGTTACAGATATGCTTGAAAAGGACTACTTGTTTCAAACATTTTTACCTGGTACTGACTATCACGTGCATTGTAAGGAACACTCAGGCATGGAAAATCATCAAGAGCACGGATGCCCAATTTTACCAATTGAACATTAGGGCATTCAATGACAGCAACCATAGGCACGTGATTTTCCCTTCCGTGACTAAGATTGAGAGAAGTGCAAAATAACTTAGTCCAAAAAATGTAAACAGAATATGGCATTTTAGAATTTCAGAGCTTGCCGAATTTCATAAAATAAATAACTGGAAAGCCTCAATCTTTAAGGACCATAAAGATTAGCATTGTCAAAATTTAAATATGCTATCACTCTTCAATCTCCTTTTGAACATTAATTAATGTGCATTTCCACATAAGACAAAAAATTAACTTACCCATACATGATAGTCAATATGGAATTTATCGGTTAAAATCAGATTCAGACAGAACAAACCTTATTTATATTATAATATAAACTCAAGTGCTACTACATTATCTACATTACTCAATATTCAAAATCTTGTTTCACTCATGTTACACTACAGGCAACAAACCCACCCTAAAAGAAATTGTATGAGAAAACTCCCCCATGTTCTTCATGTTTTAAGAACTTCATACTCTATGAGAAAAGTCCCTCGGCTCTTTGTTATAGGTAAAATTCTAAAAACTTTACTTACAGAAAAATCATTTTATAAAATCCATGAAGCATTAGATATTTTTTTTCGAAGTCTACCTTTCATCTCCAATTACATTATGTTTAATTCCTCTACTCTACACGTCCCTAAAAAAGTTCTACTTCTCCAATAACAGCATATTGAAATTTAGGAGACATTAGAATGATAATTAAGGTGAAGAGAGAAATTAAGAGAGATTTAAATAAATGTATTTCTGAAACGTTCAAAGAGAGTTATAGTAAACCAAGATAGAATAGATAACCTGTGACTATTTATTGCTCTTTGCATCAATGTTCCAGCATCCTTGACATGTGCGACATAGTCCACCTGTGTATAGGACATAATTATACTCAAACTTGATACAGATTAGTTTTTAAGTGATACTACAAAGTAAACAATCAGAAAAATGTAGCAGACTTACCTTAAAATTGATGTCATTCCTCAGAGGTGGCTCAATAGACAAAGCCTGGCAAGCATCATGAAATTGTCTTTCAAGAAAAGTCGGTAATAAATCTTTGTTTTGATAGGGATTAACCACCACAACAGTTATTGCTTTTGATGCAGGAAAATATCCAACATATATAGCCCGTCCCTCAGAGATGCTGAAATTCATAAAGGAGTATTAAATATGAAACTAAAGCTTTGAATATATTGGAAGAAAAATAAAAAAATTAACATGAAGTTTCAAAGCAAATACAACTATATGCTTTTAACAAAAATGAGTGAAGAAAATAATCTCTGTAAATAAGGAGCCTCCACTTACCTGTGGTACAAATAAAAGAAGGATAAAGACTGTTCAAGATAAACACATTCTGTCGTAGTCTTCATGTGCAATTCACTCAAATTCCATGGTTCATGCAGACTACGTTTATTAGCAGTTTTGTCCACCTTACATACGCAACCAAGCTGGATTATAGCATTAAACTCCAGTGGCACCTTAGTTTCATATATTCCCTGATATAAAATTGTCCATTAAATTCAATGTAACTACACTGATCATATATATTTTACACTATGAATATAATATTCATAATACAATTTAAGCTCTTGATTGTAACTTAGTAACATAAATCCAAGAATTATACGGGGGGTTGTAAAAAATGATTCAGATTTGAGAGAACTCCAATTTTATACAATATAAAAGATCCTGCCAATTTGGAACACAAATAGACCTTTCGCACATTGCCAAATTCATATAACCTAAGTTTATAATAAAAAAACAGTTCATATTACAACTTTTATCAGTCAATGTTGGAAAGTTCTACTTTATCATGAGCCAGTCTAGTAATTTGCTAATCAAAATGAAAGACACTATAAGCCAGGAAAATATTTTGAATGAACAGTGCATATTCAATGCCTTGCTCGGAAGAAAAAAGAATCTAGTAGAACTATGTTTTAATGAGGCCAACCATACTCTTACAAATAGATGGCACATACAAGTGTTCAACACATAAAACTACCTTTAACCCTGGATAAAAGATAAAGACAACTTCGTATATATTGAAGTCAAACTACCAGCTAGTAAAATACAAGAATTTACTGTACATCAAATTAACAACAAAATATTGGGTGAACAACAAATTGTTACTCCATTCAATAACTTTTTGTATATGTTAAATTCCAATAATATAACCATTGACTACATTGATATGATCCCAACGCTTATGCATACCAAATTTTCAATAAATTGGGCATCGATATCTAGATCATCTTATAGTAGACATTTGCTTAGATTTTCAAAATTTATATTTTGAAATTTTATAAAAATTAAGTTAATCTATGCAATAACATCTTTTAAAGATTGGATTATTAAACTTTAATATATACAATTATTGAATGTAATAACATGATCCTCACTCATGCTACACACACACACACACAAGATGATTTAGTCAGTATGCTGACCTCAATATCAGGATCCGCTAGAAGAGTTGCAAGTTTTTTGCTTACTTCCCCATATTGAATTTCACTAATTGAGACCTGCAAACTTTTCAACTTAATAATGATACATTTCAATGAAAAAGTTAACAAAATCTACTGAAACTGAAAAAATAGAAGCAATAACACCACCTACCTCATATAAGTTATAATTCAGCCTTCCATGAGGAAGATTCTTGTTAACGCGTTTACCCATAAATTCTTCAGTAATTGGAGATCTTGAATTGAGGTAAAAGACTCTGGGAACAGAAACAGGAATCTTATGCATACTCCCATCAACAACCACCCAAGCAAAAAATTGGCCTATCAGTGAACTGGGAACTAATTGTATTATCTGAACCACAAAAATGGATAAGAAATTTTAAAAATCATACCAGTCATAAAGAAAATTGACTAGCAAAAAGTTAACCTTACCTGCCAATGACACTTCGTTAAGTCTACCTCAAGCCTTTTAAGATATGAACTGACATGACTTCTTCCTAGATTCCTCTTACCATTCATTTGTTCAGAAACACCATTCATGCGATTAGATATCTTTGATTTCTCCAATCTGGGAAACAAAAATCTCTTCTTTAGTCAGGTTTTTGTCCAACAATCAATATTCAATGTATGGCTTAAAGGATGGTTGGTCAGTTAATAATTTTTTTTTATCAACAATGTTAGTTGTTAGTATTTGCTAGTGGAGGAAGTTGAACCTACAACCTCTACAACCGTTCCTTCCAAATCCATCAAATCAACCTTATATCTCCCAAGTGTTAGTGTGGGGAATTGAACCACAACCTTTCCCACCCTTCCTTCTAACTTTACCATTAAGTTAATCTTATATCTCTGGTTGGTCAGTTAATAGTAAAGTCAGTCAAACAATGATATGAACGAAACATTATAAACGTCAAAACAGGGAAAAATCTTCGACAACAATTACCACACCATGAAAGCCATCCATTGTAGTAAGAGTCAAATGCCCCATAAAACCCACACAAAACAATATTCTTCCAATGTAGGACTCGTCTTTTTTTGGTAATAAATATAGAACTCAAGTCACATTCATTACAATTGATCCTAACACATTATTCATGATTGGTCCTTCACAGGTTACAGTGGCCCAGTTAAAGAAAAGTGTAGATATTTGTGGATATCCTATTCTATTTGGACAACTTATATACAGTTCAATGGGTGTTACTCTCAAATCAAATTTAGAGTATCATCTCAATAATACACAATGACATTTAATGGAATCCACCAAGGTGAACTCTGATTCTGATTGAAAACAACAACAATGATAGTGTCCATTTCAATTCTCTTAAGTTTCAATTTCGTTTTCATTTAAGCCAGAAATAGTTTAGTAAGTACTAAAATCTCAAGATGTCACACTAAAGACTTGGGTCACACAAATTCTGAAAAAAAAAAAAAACAATTTCATTATATACAAGAACATAGCAATGCTAAATTCCCCCTTTCGAGCTTTTGTATGTGCTAACTCTATTAGTTATCATGTTAACTGGTGTCTACCAATAAAATTACATGCATAATGCAGAAAAGAAAAGTATTTCAGTAGACGATCCAGTGGATGTAGGTTTAATACATTGTTTTAGCTCTTTCAAACAACCCAAGTCTTTTTTTGGGTCTTGCTCTTAATGGGAAGAAACCACACCAAAGAGTTTTCTAATACCAATGCATGAAAGTGGGACTTTACCTTTGCTTCTTTCTTCTTTCCAGAATATTTTTCCACATTCGCTTCTTTACTTGAAGCCATCCCTGATAATCTACATTTCTGTCTACATTTTCATACGCTTCATCTTGTTGTAATGGTGAAGGTAGATTTTTCTTGCTGCTTTTATCTTTACTATGCTCTTGCTCCAAATCTTGTTGATCACTGAGCTTCCTTGAATTTTGTTCATTATTAGCTTCATAATGCCTTATAATTGGTCTAGGTCCATATGTAGAACTCCTACCCTTGTTTCCAAAGTCCTCTAACTCATTAAGAATCTCATCATCCATCACAAGAGAGACACAATTTGAGTCATTATGCTTTTCTGAGTGCTTGTTCTTGTTCATTGATTTAAAGGCATCAACTATTTTCCGTTGGCGAAACTTGTCCTCCTTCTCACGAACCTTTTTGTGCAACCAATCAGGATGAGCTACCCTAGGGACAGGGTTCGAAACCTGCAGGCATTAAACTCCTTTAGAAAAAAGAGCAAACAAGATTGGATTATTTCAAATCCAGACAAAAGAATTCATTAAACCTTTTGCATTGCAGCAGGGATAGTGACAATCTTTTGAATTGCAGAACTAAGCCGCTGCTTGTAATAGGACCAATCAATTATTGAACGAATGGCAACTTCAGATGAAACTTTGCACCATTTTCGGACATAGAACTTCATTACCTCTGCATACATTAAGCATACACCTATTTAGAATATGAAATACAATCATTTTGTTTTATCTAAGTTAAGAAAGTAAAAAAGTTACCAGCATCAGTTTCAAATATTGCCACAGGAATAGCACGCTCACTAACCGGTGTGCCCTGCAAAGCCAATAACTTTTTAAAATAAAAGTAACTAGGAGATAAAGAAGTTGTGATGATTGTAGGTAGATGAAAAAAGGAAAATATATATTTGCAATTCAAAAATTTTATGTATCAAACATGGACCACACCTTTGGTTCACTTGCAACTATGTACTGACATCGAAGACCTTTATCTTTGACCATTGTATCTCCAAGAAAGTCAGCTAGACGCTTAGCAGTGGTAACAGCACAAGACTTCTGCTCACCATAATCAGCTAAAGATTTGCTCATGGTACTTGATTCTGATATATAATCAAGCAACTCACTGTCTGCGATATCCTTTCCCTGGTTCTGTATGACAAAGATTTGATAAAATAAGGAAGCAAAAAAGTTGTACCTAGTCATGAGCATCAATATCTTAAAACTAATTTGAACCAAACATATATGAACTCTCTGTTAGACCTCTTATAAGTAAGCACTATAAGAGGAGAAACCAGAAATAAATAGGACAGTTATTGTAATAGTTTTTGACAGTTTTCCATATTTTATTCGGGCCAAGCATAACTGCTTTTAGGCAGTTATCAGAACAGGAGAAAAATAGAGAAAGGGAGGGAAAAAGGCATATTAGACTGGAGAGAAAATTTGGAAAGCGAGATACCAAGCTCTCGGTAACTTGGAAGATGCATACTGTCCTAAGTGTTGTTCTATTTCAGTTTATGTGTTCCATTGTGTTCTGTGTAATCTGGTAAATTATAGACCAGATCTCGTGAGAGTTATTTAATACAATTTCTACACGAGTTGGTTTCTATCACTCTTAATAATCATTAAATTGTTTTAGGAACTACAAATTAACTAGCATACATCAAGAAGATCAAGCCAGCGGTTTGCCACCGAAGCAACAGCTGAATAGCATTCTTCTAATGATGAACCATGGAGAAACTTGTCAAAAAGTTCAGCCTGTGACAAGAAAAGTGTTTCACATTAGAAAAAATTGAGAAAAGAACAGTCATATAAAAGAACCTCGACATTGAACAAAATGTTTTTATTTTTTAAATGTGATGGCAATGCATTAAGGAAAAATACATAAAGATAATTTCATCAAATCTGTTAGATGAGCCAATCCACAAAATAGACACCCACTAAGTTTGGGGGTACTATTTCCACAAATTAGAATGTATAATATAGTTACCAAATTTTGTGAAAAGAATCAGCCATTGCTTATAAACATTAATTCACCCACTTTAATCAGTTTTAGTTCTACCGATGTTAACATCTTCACTTATCAGCCTTGTATTAAAAACATTGATAGGTTTATCATTCCCATGAACAGGCATCAGGGAGAATATTGTATGGCATTGCAATTGAAGATGATGATCACAATTCTTTATCAATATACCTGGAAAACTTTGATTAGCTTCAGTTCACCTCTGCGCTTGATCTCAAAACCTTTAAGCTCTGCAAGGGTTCCGTCATCATTAAAAACAGCATATCGCTTCTTAATCAAAATTCCTTCTTCCTTGGAAGCAGGAAGGATCATTGCCTACACCAAATCAAAGCCATGTAAGCAATTTACATATAGTAAATCCTAGAATTTGAATTAAGCATAACTTAACCCCTTAAAATTAGTTTGGAACCTAAGGGCTGCCTCCCAACACTATGTTAGAATTATCTCAAGTCAATATAAAGACTTGAGTTTTCCCGATACAACATGGCCAGCACAATTTGGTTTTGTGTGGAAACAATGGGATGATGGGTGGTCCAATAATAGATCTACAATAAACTCAGATATCATCATATATTTTGGGTTTTATGCTTAAGCCAACACTATAAAATCTACTCATAAAGTGAGAATTGTCCCCTGCTTATAGTTGCTACTTTAGTCTATCACTAATAAATCAATAGTAAGACTCGGGAAATCATGTAAATCATAAAATATCCCTACATTTTACCTTGTATGGCCCATCCACCTCAAATTCAATAGAGCATTCACTATGAGTTGTATAAGTTTTCCTGATTGGATCTGTGAGTGTCTGTCAGAAAATTGAAAGAATGAATTAATAACAACCAATAGCAAAGCAACTGCACTAACTGCAAAACACTGAGTCAGAAGAGTCGGCATCACATTGTGAATTAAATAAATCATTTACTAATGAAATTACAAGCTGACCTGATATTGATCATTTGTATTATTTATTGCCACATCAACATTAAGCATAACACAAGGGTATGATATTGTGAACTTCTTCTTTGGGTCTCTGAAATCAATTAAATATTATAATTATTACTAGATTTCTATCAAGAGCACTCAAAATTATTGATAATTAGATAGAGAAAGTGATAATTTGGAAGAAAGACAGGGTAAAAAAGTAGGAAGCAATATATTGGCTACAGCTAACATCTCAAACTACACTGAAGGCATGAGGAATGATACAAGAACATCCAATCATCCTTATTAAAAATTAGGCACCCAAATAAATGTCCCTTAATATTGGATGTCAGCAATTTCCTAAAATTCTTCATTATATGAACAAATTAAACAATGATTGTCTTAGAATAGCCAGTGTTAAGCAACTAAAAGAAAAACAATCAACTAAAATTTCAAAACATGTAGTGTAATTATATATGAATAGAGCATACTTTGTTTTAAAAGTGAAATTTTCCGGAAAAGATCCAGGTAGTGCACACCAAATACCATCCGTATCTAGTTCAAGTGGTTTTCCTATTTTTTCTACTAGCAAGCGGGCATTTTGAATTATTTTTGCACCAGTATATGTCACTACTCCAGCCATTTCCATAGAATACCATCTTGCACCCCTGTAAGATAAACATCAACACAAGGGATGATTCGGGAGGAAAAAATATAAAATGAAACTAAATGAACTCCAATGAAACTTCAGGAAAATATGAAGTTCCATTTACTTACTTGCGCATGACATATCCATAAAAGGAATTAAGTATACACTTGTGAGCAAGTTGCAATGAATCATAAAGCACAACCATATCCTGATGCATGAAATAATTATAATTAAATCCTGTCATAATCGAGTATTGCTCATAGTAAATGAATAACTTGTTGAAGAACCTACAAGTTACTTATACCTGTGCTTCTTGGATCTTCATAGAATTTCCACTAGCCTTGGCCTCTGACAATTTCCCCTTCCAAACCTTATTTAGACCTTTATATTCGTATCTTCTATCCCGGAAACTTGAATAAGATAGCACAAAAAAAGGGCTTAGTACACGGCAAGCAACAAAAGAAAAAAGTATAGTAGAAATTTAAAGAAATTATAAGGTTAGGACACACTGTATCTATGGACTGTATAACTTATATGTTCCTCAGCTTATGAACATCTAAGGTGATAATAATTACTTTCTGCCTCTAACTACATATGCAAAGGTTAACTTTACCATTCAAAATTAATCTTCAATGATATTTACTCACCTGCGAACAGTGTCAACATAAAATGGATTTTCCCGCATGCAGATTCCTGCTTCACGAATTTCAGTAACAGGTTTGTCAAGTACCCGCTTATATGCCTGTGGAATCCACCAAGATTTAGTAATCATGCATTATTCAATCAAACATGTTCAATGAAACAGCCATAACCTTCTGGCAGTATTTCTTTAAACGATCTTTCAGTCTTGATTTTTGCTCTGACTTGGGAAGGTCAAGAAAGGATTTTGATGACCTCTTCTCAGAATAGCGGGGTAAGGATTTGTTGTTCTCAGAATCATCAACAAACTCTGATTCTATTTGTGTCTTTAAAGCATAGTAGTCACTGAAGGATTTCAAATAAAAGTTATTGTCAATAGTTTATTAATTTTCTAAAAATTTCCTCAAAAGATCAGCAGAACAGGAAACATTAAGTGAAAAGAAAATTACACCTTTTCTTTGCAATGAATGTTTCTCCACGCCAAACCCACTCAAGCTTACGTAGGCAAGTCTTTCCAGGACGATTAAAATCACATGCAGTGCAGACTTCATCGGTAACAATTGATGGTGGCTGCAATTATGTATGAGAAGAATGGGAGGTTCGTATTATCAGAATTTCAAAATTCAGGATGAAAATCTTAGTGGAAAATATGAAGCAGAAATCAACAACCATATCCTTAGCTCCTAGCATTTTACATCATATGCTTATCCACACTAAATGTTTACCATAAAAAGATCAGAAATTGTTGTGATAATGTGGTGAGATGCATTGCCTCTATCAACAATAATCACAAGTGTGTAAGACCAGAACAACTCCATGCCACCAGCTGAGTATTTTAATATATGCCAGAGATTACATAAATGACATTTTCACATTTAATATGCCTCAAACTACATATTGTAGTCATCCTCATATTTTACTAGTTTTATTAACATTATTTTGAAAAACCATCTAAGGAAAATAGGAGAGCACTAGGGATATTTAACAAGTAAATATTCAAATTAGTCATGTAACACAGTGTAATGTAGGAACAGAAGAATTCAAACAGATAAACAAATTATCTTATTTTGTCTGCTTTGATAAATAAATTCAGCAATTTATAGAAGTAAAGACTTATTTTCAATTAATAAAACTCGTATACCAGGGTTAGACCCATGCTACCAAGGAAGGTCATTGTGTACAAAGGCCTAAATAAGGTCCAATTGAAATTAGGAGAAGGGGTGTGAAATGGGTGAGGTAAGAGTAAAATGTGAAGGAAAAGCTACAGTATGAGAATGAGAATCTGAGAAATAAGGGAAAGCTTTATGTTGATAGGGATCGTGTGTTTCTTTCTTTTCAGCTCATAGCTTGGGTCCAAAGGATTTTCTTCCTTGGCTGGGGCATTTTGCCGTTTTTTTTTAATCAAGATACACTCTCACTTCTGGTGGATAGTGTTTATTTCTACCAACATGCATATCCTGCTAAAGTGCAGGAATATAAATTAAAAATATCATCATACCTGAAGTCGGTTTGTTAAAATTATGTTTGGATACATAGCAGCTACATCCAGGTGATAAATGAGGGGACATTCTTCACGTGTTGGTACATCTCGTAAGTTTACAAGCTGCATGCACAATAAGAAGTGGTCATCTCTTATTCAAGGGTATTGAAATTATCAGCAGTTTAGATCACAATAAACAAATGTGCATATCTTAGTCAATGTAATGACATATGAATAGCAAATAATGATCTTAAAATCGTAAAATCAAACAATTAAATTACAGCTTTTTACACATGATCATAATACACAAGTAAATACATGAAAATTTGATCAGACAGAAATCAGAATCAGTACCTTTTCCATGATTGCATTTCGTACTTCATCATAATTAGAAACAGATTCCAAATCCATCTTGCCCTCCACTGTTATAGCATACTGTAGATCTCGATCAAGGTTGTTGATTAGTTGCTGGAACCATGCCACTCTATGGTTAGTCAAACACATTTTAAGAAAGATAAACAATATCATAATAGAGTTAATAAAATATAAACTAGTAGAATTATGGTTTTCATGTCTGTTCCAGTGGTGCACCCTCTTGGGCATACACGCAAGAGATTTCCTTATTTTGCAAAGAAAATAATTATAATTGGAAGAAATAATAAGTAAACATGAAAATTGTTAAAAGATTGTGACTTGTTTATAATAAAAAGGAGAGCTAGTCACCAGTAAAGTAATTTAAGATAGAAACAACAAACCTGAAAAGCAGATGGCTCTAATGTAAAACTAGATGGGATGTCAGATCTGAATACACCACTTTCAAGACATTCCACATGACCACCAATGTACGTCTCACTCTCAAGAAGATGATTATTATAAAACTTCTCTGGATCAGACTGGTGTTTGTTAGGGCATATAACATTGGCCTTGTATGCCTGTAAAAGATGCCAAAATAATTAAACTAAAAGTAGAGGACGTTAGATGAAAAAATTTAAGCAGAGAATTCCCCCATGAATACTAAGAGCCCACCTGCACCATAAGCAACATTTCACATAGGGTTCCACTACCTTTGCGCAAAACCTCGTCGGGTGGCATAGGTATAATGGTTGCAAGAGAGAATATAAAGGGATGAACATAAGTTTTATATAAGTAATAAGTTGCCACTGCATCAGAAACAGAATAGGAGGCCATCATCTGCAAAAACATTTAAAAAAAATGATTAAGATGTCTCATGACCTGGATGCATAACTTTTCAGATTTTCCAATGTCAAAGTAGAACATACTCCCTAATCCTGAGAAAAAAAAAAGGCATAAACTAGTGCAAATAAGAAGGGGGCAATTCTCACCCTATGAACTAGCTTTGGGGTCATGTTAGGGTTAAATCCACAATGTAAGATGATATCAGAGTCTACATCCATTAATGGGTCATTTACCATATTATCTGTGGACCAAGCCTAATAGTTCTAAAGCTGGTACCAGTACCATATATAAGTGGAGGGCCAACCTATGAGTTAGCTTTTGGGGGTTGTAATTGGGAGAAAACACAAATTTCACTTGGCCAAAATAATGTATACATGTGGGGAAACCCACATCTTACTAGCTGATTTTGTGAGATTAAGTTATCAACTAGGGACAATGCCAAGATCATGTACATAAGTTGAGAGCCAACCCCCACCCTATGAGCTAGCTTTTGAGATTGATTTAGCTCCAAAGCCAAAACCTAAGAAGCTACATATTTGCCATAAGTAGAACCCAAAACACTGACAAATTAGGAGACATTTGTTTTACACAAAATATAAGCATAAAGGTAAAGGTCAACTCTTTCAAATTATCGTAGCAATGTCACTCAAACAATTGTATCCCATTTTATTAGGAAAATAAAACCACAAGTTTTCACTAACCTCCGTTTTGGCGATGAATAGCAGTGGCAATCAAAATGAACACTTATTTTTTGCACAATCATAACAATTAAGCTAACAAGACAAAAAAGGCATTCAAATAATTTTACTACTAATTCACACTCTATTTCATTACATAAAATGATTTATACCCAATACATCATATCAAACCAATTTAATAAAAAATAAAGACATCAGTTCAAATGACTCATACCTGAGGCTTTTCCTTTGCAAATCGAACCATGTCTTCAGGATGCACCTCCACAGGATCATATCCCAACTTTGCTTTTGTAACAGCCTAAAGAAAACAAAGAAATGAAACGGACAAATTTTGTTAATTAAAAATTTATGAGCTGAGAACTTATTCCTGCTTTCCTTATTATAACATGCAAGGAAACTGTTCAATTTAATATAAAAATAAAGTTCTTTTTCAAAACTAATAAGTATAAAATTCTAAAATGATTTTCCAAATATAGTAAATAAATTATGCATGGTTAAGTGGATAGCTTGTTGAGCAAATATTAGTTGCCTTCGTGCACACAGCTCATCCTCCTGCAGCTACAGGGTGCCAGGATAAAAATGTTTACAATTCTATTGTGGTTGAAAATATATGGTACATTTCCAGCTTGAAAATTCAGTGTCACACTGAAAAATAAATTGTTAAAGTATGAGTGTATAACTACTTTGCATCAAATAAAACTGTTGCAATTAGTATAGTAGGTGGTTATCAATTAGCTGTAACTGATTTGGTTAGTTGGCTATAATTGTGAGACATTGGACTCAAACTGTCTATGAAGTAAACAATAGAGTCCATTTTATATAAGTTAATTACAAATATAGTTATAGGAGATTTTATTCCTTTATATATGATATGATATGCCTTTGAATCAGATCTATAAAAAATATCCTAACAATTATAAAGTTTCTAATTGAAAAAAAAAAACTCAAAATATAAAAGAAGAATAAATCCTTATATATAGTCTTAAACACTCTAAAATATTCAAAGACAGTATCATCAGATGTTTCTTATATTTCTTATACCCCTGCTAATCTCTAGAGAACAATTCACTTCACAACAAATAATTATAAAACAATTTATTTACACGAAATTTTTTTATTGGTGCAAAATTGCATGTGGAGGTGCTGAACAGTTAGATACAGGACTGAATGAACACTTTGGCTGATGATGGAGAACCTTTTAGCTAGGAAGACGAATATAGTTAGATACAGAAGATACAGGGTACAAATCGGAAGAATGAATATAAACCCTCTATTACAGAGCCAAAGACAGCAAAAATGGAAAAGAAAATACAAGCTCTCCAATCCTCAGAATATTTGGCATGAAGTTTCCATTGAATAAGTTATAAACCATGCACCAATGAGAAGCCATAAAATTTATTTTATCTCATAACACAGAAACAGCAACACATTCTATACAAAGAGCATTTGGCTTCATGCGTGCTTCATAGGTTCCAACTAGATTGTCCACGGATCTTCAAAAGGCAGTAACAGTGAACCAACATAAAGATTTTAGTTCCTAGCTATTAGTATCCATGTCTGACCCGTATCCATATCTAATACTTTTTAGGATACTTTACAAATAGTTATCAATAAAATATTTAATCTATAAAGCAATAATCTTTTGTGGAGACAATAATTTATAATTTTTTATTTTGACATTTAATACAGTGATTTTAATTTGGATTCACATAATAGCAATCATAAACTTATTATTTTTTCAAAAAAAAATTGTATATTTTTCAATATGCATATTTCAAAATGAGTGTATTTGCATATTAGATACGTGTTTTATCCAAGACACGAATCATATTCGTGCATCATAGGTTCCTAGTCATGCAAACTGAGAATTGTAATTTTGAACTATCTCAAAGAGCAAACACAAATTATTACAAAAGTATGTTTTATCTGGTTCGCGATTGAGAAGTTAGAACAAGTAGCTTATTTTTCCCTCTACATTGTATTGTTGTTTTCCATAGGACTTACCTGATGCCTAGAGCTGGAAATAAGATAAGCTAGTTCAGTTTTCACCTAAAATAATTTTAGAGTCTCAATGCAAGCAGTTCTGAATTCCATAAGAAATTTATCAGGGTATTGCAGGCTCTCATCTTTTGTAAGACTACGCAAAGAAAAAATATTGAAGGTAAATAGTTGCTATGGTGTGCCTTTTGTTGGCAAGAGAGAAGACGTTCTTTTTTTCTCAATGCTCATTTTTTAAATGTTCTGTTAGTTGCATTAAATTTCCATCTCAGACTGTAATGCAAATTAATTTTATTTAGTGTTGTACTAAATGGAATTTGACTAAAGAATTAAGATCTTACAGGAAGACCTGTTATGCCAATAGATTGTGACGAAAGGAATTAAATATGTCAAGTACAACAAATCTAATAAAATATTCTACTGAATCTTATGATATTATCAATACACAGATACTGCTTCATTAATAAGAGTTGGAAAGTCACCTTAATTATTGTCAACCTTAGTCCACCTTAGTAGCAACCTCTAAGGGATTTCCTTAATTGCAACAAGGGTTGTAGTTTAATCTCACATTAAATAGAGATATATTAAAGTAAACCCAAATGATAAGATGGCACTAAAACTTATCCTATATTGATTTTTGGGATGGATTAACCAGCATTTGTAACGCTCTAAGTTGGAAATCCTAGGCATGAATAAAGTGTAAGAAACCAGCTTAATTACAATGAACCCTAGGCCCCTTAGTTGCATTACCTTAATTGCCCCTTAGTTGCATTACCTTAATTAACTATGATGTCAGCTTTACTTTAAAATTCAATCTGTTAGTTCTGTTTCTTTCTTTAAAAGACCAAAATGAACGGTTTGGAATTTATCTATCAATATACTATACATAGGTCGTTAAATATCTCAATGAAATTCACTGAGCAACCAAAATTGAGAAAAATAAAATAAAAAACTGATATAGAAAATAGAAAATATTATATATATGAACTTGAAAAAGCAACGAAAAAACAATTGAAGTGAACAAATCTTTATTTTACCATGTCTTAGAACAAGGTTAGATAAAGCAAGTCCCACATCCCACATGAATACAAATAGAAAAAGACATTTTTTTTCTTTTGATTGAATTAAATATTTAAATATGTACTTATGTGTGTGTGTGTATCATGGTAGAAAAACTGTAAGAAGAAAATAGCATTCATGATCATGGTAGTAAATATCACATGGTATGATACGATTCACAATCCCCATGATATGAATCGCAGTAAAACTCGTTTGTGTTCCTAAATCATTGTTGTATCGTTCTTATCGCACTCTGAATTGCGATTCTAACAAGAAACACAACCTTAATCGTGGATTCAGGTCTCACTCCGAAATGGGCAGTCACATGACCCAGTATGAAAAAAAATCCTAATCTACTTCTTTTCAATAGATGCATACCAGTTCCTGTTCTTCCTTATTCTGATTGTGATATAAATGTAATTCTAGGTGCCTTAATAACACAAGGAACATACAGTTGGAGGAACCTTGAATAGAAAGATTCCAATCCTGAAGGGAGGAGAATACAGGGAAATTACAAACTGGTTATTTTTTTTCTACTCAAACTACTAAGAGCAGTTCCTATTTATTGGAACTTATGCTTGGTCTCACTAACTCCTATCCACACACAATTCTAAACTGACACATTACAGTTATTTCAAAACAGATCGCCATGAATGGTTTCTTTAGCAGTGCAACAGCTCCCAGGCAAAAAGGAAGAGGCAGCAGTGCAGAGGAGAGAAAACAACCCTAATTTTGTCTCTTTCTTTCTTATTCTCTTTGGAGCAAACATTTATCAGCCCAGATATTTTTCTTTCCATTTAACAAAGGAGTTAGGTGATACAACCCTTCCCAATCCAACCATTATAACATTAACCTAATATTCCCACTGATACAACCACTCTTTTTGAATGTGTTATAATTAATTACATCTTTACATGTTTATATGTCTCATGTTACATTTTTTAAATGTTTACGAATCTTACTATTTACAATACGAAATGATTAACAATATGAAACATAAGTTCTCCAATAGATAGTTTGTCTCATGATTCAACTATCATATTCATGATTAATAAAATAAATTATGCAAACAGCTGAGAAATTGAGGTCAAACTTTGTACCTTCAAGCCTTGGCTCCCCTGAGGGAGATAACTATCACGTTTAACCCAAGCAAAACAATCCAAATGGCAAGCATATCTGGCACGACACTCCCCTTGGTTTGTGTCGCATTTGAACCCCAATTCCTGAATGATTAAATAACAGTGATGAAAATAGAAGGAAAAAAAATGCCAACTAAACAAACTTAAAAGAAAACTATTTGGTTTGATGCTTTCACGATAACAATAAAAAGGGAAACCAAATAACAAACATGATTTGTCCCAAAACTTTGTGACATAGCATAGTCAAATTCAAGTTCAAATACTATGCTAACAGTTGACATTCTACAAATTCAAAGGGTTTTAATAGAAAATAGATATGCATCCAACATAATGAGATGGAGAATTGCACAGAATGCTAGCATGTACATTTTATTATTTTACCATTTAATGTAAGTCAATTGCCAAAAGTAAAAAGTTAACAACATACATCACTCATTTTGAACCCAAGATGGGTTGCCCTTCGTTCTAGGAATGGCCAATCAAAAAAATCACCATTATACGTCACGTAGATACCAGGTTTCACCTCTTGCATATGAGAGAACCACAATCTAAGAAGCTCAATCTGAAAAAAAAAACACAAATGCCAACAAATTAGACTCATCATTACAAATAAAGAAAACCACACACTGGAACAGATTTCCAACAACGAAATAAGATAACACATACTATATACTTATTTCTTATGGATTCACAAGTACCCTTACCTCATTTTGAACATTTGTCACTTTAAAACACCCTTCAAACTCTGGTTTTGGAGTGTACTCTATATCCTCTATATCATCCCCGACACACTATAGATAAAACAAATAAATTATTTAAAGTTATCAGCCCATGACAATGACTAATGCTGTACATTACAGTTTCTAATGGTGCAATTCCTGAATCAGTTAACAACATTTCATGCATAAGAGCTGAATAATTTATTATATTCCAATTTCTACATAATTTGCCATTGAAAAAATTATGTAATCTCTAGTTGCATATCTGAAATTACAAATGAAGTTGCAACATTATATTCAATACTTTAATGCAAATCAATCAACCTCTGTAGTAACAAAATTTGGGTTGTTTGGGAAATATAAAATCTCTTGCAGATAAACAATCTGAATAAAATGAACCATCTTTAAAAGAAAGAGGAAGAAATCAGAAGATATTGATAACGAGAATACTAATAAAATGAGATGTTGGTGGTTTCCTCTGAATAAAAAAATAGTAAGAGTGAAAGACGGATTGCATGAACAAAATTATGAAGTTTACCTCCCTATTTATGATTAAATACCCCTGACCATCTACCATGTATGAAATCATCATAACTAAATCATAGTCAGCATCAGGAAACTTTAATGGAAGTTTTGTGGTCTCAATGTCAAATGCACAAACTCGAACTTCAGCACGCTGCAGAAGATCTGTCCTCTTTTCAAGTGTAACCCCGTTATTGGACACTCCAACATCATACCACTGGCCACACCGTATATCTAGGTAATATGTTTTTGCAAGTGTCATGATAAATAGACAATAGCATAGCAATGGAAAACAGGATAACAGAACAAATATTAAAAGCAAAAAAAAAAATCAAAAAGTACCATTGTCAATGGCAAAGCGGACATGATAAGGAACATCATATTCTCGAAGATCAGTCAAGCAATCTAGAAAGTCCTGAGGTCTATGTTCTCTGATAAGAAACAAGATCAGGTAAGAAGAAAGGTTTAACTAAAATTATCTAAGATGAAAATATATGCCATTGCATAAAGGAAGTAATATGCAAATGTGAAGTAAGATGTGAAAATTGATCTACCTTCTTTCTGTTGACATGGATACAAAGGCTTCTGCAGTGTCAGACTTAGCCTTATTTCTTTCAACAGTAGGCATCAGATCTCTCTTCACATCCATCAATTGTTGTACAGTATCAAATGAAAGCTTTAAATAAGATTTTCTTAATCCTGATAAATGATTTTTCTGTCAAAAATCAAGAAAGCATCAGAGTCCATTTATAAGTATAAAGAAAGCAATCACAACCCATTTGAATCAAAGCATGAAGTTTTAAAGAAAATGCAACCTCAGATTTAACTTGCAGATAGACATTGTCAAATCCACAAACAATTGTAAGAAACTAATGCAGACTATATCAAGACGAACCACATTCACTTGACTTCCAATTAAAAATATTGTTGGTGCTGAATATTGTATTTTAAAAGATGTTTGTGGTGTACCAGACAAAGTGAAGCATGTATAATTCGCTTACAAGATCCAGGTCTTCTTTCTCTATAATTTCAATATCAGCAATCTGACCTTCGTAACGTCTTCTCAGGTATGCTTCAACATCCATCTCCATTTTATCCTATTAAATTAAATTATATAATCATAATTTACACTAACATCATGATGGCTAGTACAAAATAAACACTGAATCAGAATATATCCACAACGGCAATGAACACGTTTAGATAAAAACGTACTACCATAGCCCCACATATGACATACATGAATGTTCTCGCCTACCTTTGTAGCTACATAGAAGTAAGGCCGAAATCTGAATTTTGACTTGAATGAAGAGCCATCCTGCAACCAGGATCCAATCAGTAAACTATTCCTTAAACCAGGTCACTCTTTGGAGCAAATATAACTTTTAACTTAAGCAATCTTTACCAAAAAAACAATTACCTGTGTAACAAAGTAAAGATCGACACAACTGTATTCTTTGTAACTGTTTTCATCCTGAACAGATGACTGCAAAAGTATGGAAAAGCATGAATAGGCTAATAATAATGATCTATTAAAGCAAACCAACTAGTTGGGACTGTATATTGTAAATAGGAACCGGAAAACTCGACTGAGACAATGGCAATTCAATCACTCTTCAGCTTAGCTGTGTAATAACGCTTCAATTCAAACTTAATCAGTGCTAGCGAAATGCAATAGTAATGTGCTTACGGATGCAAGAGTGAGTAGCCATCCGAGCCGCTTTTCACCCTCTGAAAACAGATCGAACCCTAATTTAGCTTCGAGTTCATCCTCGGGGTTGCGGTTCAGCTTCCGCTTTTTCGGTGCTCTGTTATCTCTCCGGTCACGTCGTCGACCATCGGCGCTCATCGTTGCCCCAACGAGATCGAAGGTTTTGGCGTTGGCGCTTTTGAATGAAGGTTGTGAGAGTTTGGGAAAAACTGCTATTAGCGTGATTAGAAGATTGGGAGCGGAGGGAAGACACAATCAAGACGTTTTCCCGCGCTTTTCCCCGGCCGCAAAGTAAAGTTTGGTCCGCAAATAACCAACCCGACGAACCGGAACGGTCCAAATTGAATAAATTATAAAAACAAAATATATAAATTTTAATTGGTTCGATTCTTTTATTAGTCTGTCATCTATTTCCGTTACAAGTTATTTATCTATTATTTTTTATTTTATTTTACATAATAAGATTTTGTGACTTTAGCTGTCTTGTGATGATTTGAGATATGTAGGAAATCGCAATTTACAAAATGCCGGAATCGATTCCTCCATAAATTCAAAGTAAAAATCCAGGGGCAGAAATTTTAGTGACCGCCAGCAACGGTAAGGAAAGAGAGAAATATAACTGTTAATTTGAATTCTCTTACATAATTTGGTTCTAAGTCACTGGGACTAAAAAAAACTTATAGAACAAAAAAATCACTATTGAAAAAGTTTATAGTTGAAAATATTATAAAAGTCGTGTGAATCGATATTAGTGCCTAAGTTTTTTTTAAGAAAATATCTATTTTAAATATTAAAAAATACAATTAATTCTTAATTTGTCACAAATTTAAGAGTTTTATTTTTCAAAATAATTATATATAACATTTTAATTGATAAATTTTGTAAAAATTTTTAATAATTACATATTTTAAAAATAAATAACATAACCATTTAATTTTATTAGGTAAAAAATTCATGTAGATTTTAATCAAAACTAAATAAGAAATATGAATTTGAAAATTTAAAATATTAAATTTAAGAATAATTAGTTTATGATTTTTTTATTATATATTGCTTATTTTTTGTTATGTATGACTTAAATTCTATCCATTATTTTTATTTAATAATCAATATATATATATATATATATATATATATATATATATATATATAATAATTATAAAAAAAAAATAGAGTGACTTCTATTATGATTAATCTAATATTATCATATTTTAGCTAAATTCAGTATTTCTTTTATTATGTTTGGGACTTTGTATTATTTTATTAAATATTATAAGTTTTATTGTCTAAAATATTAATGAAATTAATAAATAGATTATAGTTAAACTATATATTATATATTTTATTTAATAACATAATAGTAAATATCATATAAAAATATTGATTTAAATATAATAAAATTTTAACAATTATATATGCATATAAATGATATTGTTTGTAAGAATTAATTAAAGTTTTGTAATAAAACTAACTAAATCTTTTGACTTTGATTCTAATTTACTTTACTTGAGAGAGAATTTTGGAGACCAAGGCTTTATTTTTACCCTCACTTGAAAAAAAACCTTCTAAAATGAGGTTTTGTCATGGATGGACTAAAAATAACCTATGATTCATTATAAATCTTCATATTATCAAGTATTTACCAGAAATCTCCACATGAACAAATTCCTCTTTCAAAATGATGGAACCTATTGGCATCCCTTACAACCAGGGTCCGTTGGGAGACTTTTGATGCTATCTTAAAGAATGTATGACAATCATCACAAATTCGAAGGTTTTTTGTGATCCGAATAGTAGTACCGTTTGGCGTAACAAGCAGACCGAAACCAAGTGCCAACCTTTCACTATGTCTATGTAATATCTGCATTTTCTCTTCTTCACTGACATTATGGAACACAAACTTCGTTTGAGCCCTATAACCTTCTTTTTCCAGAAGTTTTGTAAACTGAGCTAGTTTTAGACAAATATCATCAGACTTTGGATGAGACTTGTCCCTTGCCACGAAGGTGTGAATCTTATTCTCAACCTCAATCCAACTGCATCCTGGTGTCTTCTTCGTTCCATTTCCCTTCATTCTCAACCTCAGTTCTCCAACATCGTTCCATCTACCATCTTCTGCGAAGATGTTTGATATCAATACATATTTTCCTGAATTTTCTGTATCCGATTGTAAGAGCTTCTTTGCTGCAAGCTCTCCTAGTTCTTTATTAGAATGAATGCGAGAAGAACTGAGAAGAGCACACCAGACTTCAGAAGTAGGTTTGATAGGCATGTTTCTCACAAAACGATGAGCCTCCTCAAGGGAATTGGAACGGCTGAGGAGATCAACCATACAGGCATAATGCTCTGGCCAGGGTTCCAGTTTATATTCATATTTCATAATATCGAAAACCCTCTTACCTTCATCCATCAACCCTGAATGGCTGCATGCATATAATAAAGCCAAAAATGTTATATGATCAGGAATAACATTTTCATTAGTCATTTCCTCGAATAAAGCAATGGCCCTACTTCCACATCCAAGCATTCCATTTGCATTAATCATGGAAGTCCATAAAATTAGATCTCTCTTTTTTACAGAATTAAATATCTTTCTTGAGTTCTCCACATTCCCACAGCGAGCATACGTATCCACCAGGGAGCTAGCAATTGGTCCCTCCAAGAAAAAACCTTTCCTAATCAAAAACCCGTGAATCTCCTTCCCTTTCTTCAATGAAGATAAACTAGCAGTGGCAGATAGTGCACTAATGAGAGCTATAGAGTCGGGATGAATTTTAAATTGGTTTAGAGTGTAGAAAAGTTCAAGAGCCTCAACTGGAAGTCCATTACGAACACAGCAGGTAATCATACTTGTCCAAGACACAATATCTTTGGATTTAATTGATTCAAATACACGTCTTGCATAATCTATATGCCCAACCTCTCCGTATACATTGACAATGGCATTTTGTAGCACTGTATCAGCTAAATCTCTTTTCAAAACATAAACATGAATCTCTCTGACAAAGTTTTTAGATTTCAACTCTCTACAAGCCTGCAAAACACTTCCAACCATCATGGGATCAACAGGCATCCCCTCCACCTGAACCATCCGGAACAAGTTCATTGCTTCCACATGGCATTCATTCTGTGCATAACCGGCAATAACAGTTGTCCAAGAAATCAAATCCTTTTTAGCCATACATTCAAAAGCATGACTCATATATTTCACACAGCAACACTTGGCATACATATCTATCACGGTGTTCCCAATCTGCATATTAGAATCCATTCCATGTCTTATTACATAGGCATGAACTTCCTTCCCTTTCAATAAATTTCCCAATCGGCCAAACGCAGCAATCAAGTTTAACACTGACACCTGATCAAACTTCAGGCCAGAACCCTGCATATCCCGAAAGTAATTTACAGCATCACTATAGAGCTCATTTTGAACCAAACCGGAGAGCAATGTATTCCAAGATACACAATCCCTGCAAAGCATACTTTCAAAAACTCTCACAGCATCTTCCATACGACCACACTTTACATACATGGCAATCAAAGCATTGGCAACATAGACATCAACAAAATGGTTATATTTCAACACGGCACCATGAATCTCCATACCCAGTTTAACAAACGAGGGATCCTCACAACCTTGAAGAGCTGCAACAAAAGTATATGTATTACTCTCGACACCAACCTCCTGCATTCTTCTAAAAAGCGACAATGCCTCCAAGCATTTCCCTTCTGCTACATGTGCCGAAATAATAGAATTCCAAGAAACAGCGTCCTCTTTCTCCATCATAATCCCATCAAACAGCATCCTGGCCCCATCAAGATTACCGCACTTGGCATACATACTTATAAGCGCATTGCACACAAACACAAATTCACCATATCCACACTTAACAGCCACACCATGGATTTCAGCCCCAGAGCGAGTTGCTCCAAGAGCACCACACGCTTTAAGCACGGAGGGAAAAGTACAAGCGTCAAGCGCCACTCCATCGACTCTCATCTCTCTGTACAACTCAATTGCTTCGAGGTATTTACCGCTTGACACAAACGCACCCATCATGGCATTCCAGGTAAAATTAGTTCTTTCAGTTATTTCGCCGAACACTTTGAGTGCATCGCTCAAAGAGCCACATTTCCCGTACATGTGGACAAGCTTGGTGGCTAGAAACGCCGAAACGTGAGATTTTAACAAACGGGCATGCAACTGTTGGCCTTGAAAAAGGGCTTTCTCAGTGGTGCAGAAGTCAAGGAGGAGAGAATGCGCGTGTTCGAGACGCGAGGGGGGCGTGAATGGGTGAGAAGAAAGGACGGTTAAGGATTCAAAAGCGGGTTTGAGGGCTCCTTGGTTGAGGAGGGTGTTAACGGAAATGGGTTTGAGACCAGAGAGGATTGAAGTGGACATGGTGACTGTGCATGCGTGAAGCTGCGCTGCGCCGCACCAGAACAAAGATCTCATGCGTAAGCCGCCAAACAGAAACACTAAATTAAAGTGATAAATAAATAACCTTTTTATTTTATATATTTTTTTTTGGCTTAGTATATATATGGGTGTGTTTCTTTCAATTTCTTCTCACTCTTTCTAAACTTCTTAATTAAGTTTTTTTTTTTTTTGTTAAAATGTGTATCTACTGTTTTTTTATTAAATTGACGATAATATCGTTAGCCAAAAATAAAAAACAAATAATATAGGAGTAATCGTTGACATAAATATTGATTAATGGTTTCAAACAAGTTATTTTAATTGTTAAAAGTTATTTTTTATTGAAAATTATATTATTTCCATTTCGGTGATAGGAAGAATTAAATTTGTTTTTCATTTTTTTTTATAATTAACTTTAATTTAATCCTTAAAATAATTGTTAGGGAACACAAACTTCGGTTCAGACCGGGTCAATAGAGAGACAAACGGAGCAGCTATAAAGCTCGTTCATCTTCCCCAAATCGAAAAGGCCCTAGATTATCACAGAGCTTCGTCATTCTTCTTCGTCGCAAATCTCACAATCTTTAGAGAAACCTATCGCCTCTATTCCAAGTAAGCTCCTAAAGCCCCACTCTATTCCTCACTCACTTCACGATTTAGCCACGCTCTTCTCCCAGATCTCGTCTTCCATTTGTTTTTTTGTTATTTTATTCTAGTTAAATCAATTGTGCCAAATTCTTTTGTTTTGATCATATTCAAACAGTGTGACTTATCCACGAATCTGGTTTTTATCATTGCTCAATCTGTTGCTGTATTCGATTTCGTCTTCTCAATTAAATCTGGATAGTTTGTTGTTTTCCCTATTTTCTGGTTATTAGTGAAATTGATGCTTCAATTTTGTTTTTCATCTGTTACGTGTGTGGAGGTATTATTCATTTAGTGTTCTGTTGAATTATGAAACTGTGAAGTTAAGTTCAAGTTTTGCAAAATAACATTAGGGTTAGGCATACCTTTGTTCCCAGGTAGTAGTGGCAAGCATTTGGTGATGTCAATTCTGTAATGCTCTTTTGGCACGTATATAGTACTCTATGCTCGAATAATTGACGAATAGTTTATAATTAAAACCACCTTTACCCCAGTCGATTCTCCTGCACATCCAGAACCTCATATTTGCATTTTTTGAATGATTAATTCATTCAATTTACGAAAATACGGGACAGTGTGCTTGGTCTACGAGCATGAACAGTTGCACCATCTGCTACAATTTATAGTATACAATGGTACTTGGTCAAGAGACTTTGGAGTGGTGATGAGAATGTAGCAAGATATAGTTTGTTACTCACTGTAGTTTGGAAAGCTGTTTCACTGTATATGTAGAGTTATTTCTGATGTAACATCTTATATATTATCTGATGAAACTGAAAATTGTCTGCACTGGAGTATTGCTATATAGCTTTTGTATCTTCTTGTTCACCTGAAAATCCCCATTTTATTTGATATTCGAGTTTTTGGTAGTATGGTGCTTCAGTTATATATTTATCGCATTGTTCCTTTTTTATCTTTTGTTTCTCTCCTGCTTCGTTCGATGCTTAAGTTGGAACTAGTTAAGGCTTCAAGTACTTCTCTATCTGCTGTGTTTGTGATGGTGACAAAAGCGGGGGAGAGCATCCTTCAAGTTCTGTTTTGTTTCAATTCATTTCATGCTATGTTTTCTTCTTATTTTAGATAGTTGGGAGAAAATGAGATAATCCTTGGCTTTGGTATACAGGATGTCGGAAGCACCATTTAGACCACGTGAAAAGCTTTTTGAGAAGCAAAAATATTTCCAGAATATCCCCAAACATACCTACCTGAAGGGACCCATGGATAAGGTTACATCTGTGGCCATACCTCTGGCTTTGGCTGCATCATCACTTTATCTGATTGTAAGTTTATTTGTAATATGGTCCTTTTTACTTGTCTCTGTTGACTTCGTTATCAGTACGTCTCCAATTCTCCATTTGTTTGGAATCATATTATATCGACACTGTGTTATGCATTTTGTCCAGGGACGAGGGATCTATAATATGTCGCATGGAATTGGAAAGAAAGAATGACCTGGGAATTTCGAATTGAGGAGGTGGCTATTTTCGACACAAAACAACCATAGCCTCCTTAATATGGACCACTGGTTTTCTTTGCATTTATGTTTGTTCTCTTAATAAAATTTCTTAGTTGCAGATTTTGACTGCCATTGGGGTTTATAACTTTATAACGAAAGTTGTTCATTGTATGTTTTATAAAATCAAATTGGGTGAATTGGCTCAGACTGCTGGTTTCAGATTCTGGTTTATGCTTTGCCCCTTCCTTTGCATGCGTTAGACAAGCTCAACGGCTTTCCTTATCGGTCGTTAAGCATTTCAGTTTTTTCTTTATGGCGTGTTTGGTGTGTCGTCCAGTGGAATTACTTGGTGAGTGGTTGTCCTTAAGCTATAGGTGGTGGCAGGAACCTGTGAAATGGTCTAAGGTGGATCCAAGTGCGGATTGGAACTCCATAGCATTTGTATTTATAATGCATATTTGGTTTTATATTGGAGAGGTCTATAACCCCCAACCATGGTTTGGGTAAAATAATTTTTGTCATGGGTTTTTCCCGTACCATGATGTAGAAAAGTCAAACTGAAAATAAAACACGTTATCATTAGAATCTTGATTCAATACTTCAAATTATTAATATGAAACTGGGGTGTTTATATATTTTTATTAATTAAAAAATGTTGAGGAAGTCCACCATAACTTTTTATTGTCTAATATTTTGGTTTTATATTGGAGAGGTCTATAACCCCCAACCATGGTTTGGGTAAAAGAATTTTTGTCATGGGTTTTTCCCGTACCATGATGTAGAAAAGTCTAACTGAAAATAAAACACGTTATCATTAGAATCTTGATTCAATACTTCAAATTATTAATATGAAACTGGGGTGTTTATATATTTTTATTAATTAAAAAATGTTGAGGAAGTCCACCATAACTTTTTATTGTCTAATATTTTGGTTTGGAAATCCACCATCTGAATGTAACCCCCTGAAAATATTAGCTTATCGCCTCCTTCAATCAGCCCCAAATTATCCCCAATTTGGTGTAGTATTCAGCTTACACTGAGAAACTCGGACACTTTTAAGATTCTGAGTTTGTATGATGTGGTTGGGTGCGAGTATTCCCTGCCCAAATCGGAGGCACAAAACACTAAAGGCAAACTTTCTCGGTCCAAACACGCTGTTAAGCAACAACTTTGTCATTGAAGGAGGAAGCAATCTGCTTGCTTCACAGTGATCAAAGCATATTTTGTCAAGTGCGTGAATGTAAGCACAGATTTGCCGCTTAGTTGAAAATATGTGGTTGCAAGTCCTGCGCGTACTTTGTCTTCCTCGAGGTTTTGTTTGATCACGTACCAAAAGAGTATTAAACAAGCAGCAAACAAATTCTTATTATGAGCAGACAAAGCAAAAATCTTTTGCAGGATAGATTCAGTGGAAATGTGATACGGTGGGCCTATGCAATTCAAAGCTCGACATGACGTACCACAGCCAGTAGGTACTGCTCTCTAAGTCGCAGTAGTTATAGAGCTCAGATATTAAATGCTGCTCATCAAAATTCAGATACTAAGAAGTTCATGGACGGTCAAAACCCACAAACAAGAGCACAGCAACTAACCACCAAGCTAGAGACTAATTTTTTGGTGGGTGGACTGTGGGGCATATAACATTCATATATGCCTCCAATAAGTCAGCAGAAAGTTTGCAGATCTTTGAATGTATACACCACGCTTGACAGAGTTGGATTGACTTTTAAGCTTTTCTGACTTCTGAGCATACCTCAGGAAGTGATGGAATTCTAAGAACAATCCAAGTGCATGATTAACTTGAGGAAATACCCTAATTGGCTATTCAACATACTAACCAATGATGATGTAACAAAAGAAAAAAAAAACTATGATGAACACTAACTAATAATGAAGGATCACAAGTCAGCCTGGAAAGTATTCACCATCCACTCTTTCATGTATTTACTCGTGTTGTACTTGTCCCTACCTAAATCATTCTTGTTATATGCGTTTGTAGAAGAAATTTTAAACAATCTCAGACTCATTCGTATATTAACTATATCAAAAAGGTCGTCACATCCACGGAAAATATTATCTTAAAAATGAAATATGATTCTAAGATAATGCTGTGTTTTCACTTTTCACTTTTCACACCTAGATTCATCGAGTGGAACTCAATGGTGCTTGGCCCAGTGTAATGTGAGTGAGCAATTATTTAGAACATAAGCTGGAAGCTCCTTTCTTACAGTGCCAAGCTGTGTGAGTATGTGACTTTCTGTTCCAGAAAATGCATTTTTGGGCTGGTCATCCATATAGGTAATAATTTTCCATAAAGGCAACTGGGCACTGCCAGTTCTCCTACTCTGTCTTGCTTCCTAAGGCTCTCCCACATTCATGCTTTATATATCAGTAGGTGACCCTTTCTGTTCACTCCTCAACCAAAACTTATGGTCCAAGCACTTTTCTATCTTAAAGAAAGCACTTATATAATTACCAATGCTCCTTAGAAACTTCTTAAGAAAAATACCTATATATGCTACCTTAAAAGATCTAAAAATATTTTCCATATTAAAAGTGGTAAAAAGATGATATGATCCTCCAAGTTACCTTGGGGAAGCAGGTATATAACTATATATATACACGCGTCTGTGTAAATTTTTTGGTCCATACATCAACTATTGATACCATGTTGAGGAACAGTCGTTAGCTGAATATGCCAATATACCAACTTAAGAAAATTGCTACCTAACCAAAGCACTCTCATAAAGATTCTTCACTAAGTTTTCAGAGAATAATAAAAGGAGAAGTGTAGTCAAAGATTAACATTTATACTCTCAACGTATAACACCTTCCAAATCCAATACTAGAACTTTGATGGTGCCATAATCAAGTTGGCTTGTGAGTAAAGTTGACAGGGAAAACACTAAGTATTTGTCTAGAGAAGATAAATCCACTGTTAACTTCGTAGCTTTTGGCAGTCATATCTGTCATTTGGGCTTATTCTAAGGTTTGTTAACAACACAAACTACTTACTCTCACACCCTTAAAGCCAGTCCTGTTTATAAGCACCTTAGGGGAAAGTGGAGCCATCATTCCAAGAAAAAGAGAAAAAAAGAACAGAGAAAGAAAACGGGAGATAACAGGCCTGGGAGAGGAAAAGAGTGTTATTGACTGTGGTGCAATAATGGCAACACCAAAACAGTCATATGAGCAACACCAACAACAAACAAATGTGCAGCGTGTGAGAAATTCAGGGATGATTAACGTCAACCAGAGTCCAATGAGGGATGACAAGGAAGAGGAGATGTCAAGATCAGCTTTGGCAATGTTCAGAGCAAAGGAAGAAGAAATTGAGAGGAAGAAAATGGAGGTGAGGGATAAGGTTCACGCTTATCTGGGTCGAGTAGAGGAGGAAACAAAACGCTTGGCTGAGATTAGAGAAGTAAGTGTCACAATGCTCATTCTTTCCCTTTGAATTTGCATTTGGCTTACCTCTAAGCTTTCATGCATTATTTGTTTTCTGTTCTTTTGTGTTTTACATATAAATCAATATACAGCGTGTTTGGTTTGGTTCCACATTCCAATAGGTATAGTTTCTATCTTTCAGACCTGATTTCTAGCTTCTCTTCCCAAACACGCCAATAGACTTAAGGTATAGGGAAAAAGATAGTAATCTGATCAGAAAGTTTGTTTCCTTTTAATTTTCTCAAAATCTTCAAGTGATGATCAGAAACTGGGCAATTGCTGTGTCATGTGTGTGGTGTATTGATCATTTTCCCTTGTTCTTGACAAGTACTTATAACATGTCACCATATTTGAACAGTAATTGTTTGAAAAATTGAATACGATGTTGTAGGAGCTTGAGGGTCTGACAGATCCATTGAGGAAGGAAGTTGCAATGGTTAGAAAGAAGATAGACAGTGTGAACAAAGAGCTAAAGCCACTGGGCCAAACCTGCCAGAGAAAGGTGAAGTTTTCCAACTGTTTACAGTTGTTTGCTTTTGACATTTCTAAAATCCATTCTTAAGTGATCTCTATCTGGTTTACTTACACAGCTTTTGATACAAACACTTGAGCACTCAATAGAATTTAATCAATTAGCCATGCTTGCTTTCTTGGCCCCATGTTGTCTCATCAACTGAGAGCCAAAGTGGACATGATTATTTAGTGGTTAAGCTGTTCATTATTAATAATTGTGTTCAAATATCCATGTAGAAAATGATCTATTTGGTTCGGTGGCAGATTTCAAATTCCTCATTCTGCTTCTTTTGCATCATTATGCCTACAAAAAAATTAAATAAAGAAAAGGGTTGAGGGAAATATGAACCATAAACCAATCATAACTCACCTTTGTTGATACTACTTTACTTTCAAAAATGGTTTGACAATAACAAGAGAATTAGTTAAGTATTAAATAAAAAAACTTAAATATACTTTTAGACTCTTAAATGGTCGACGAATTGGAATTTCATATCTCAATCTCGTATATTTTATCTTTAAACTTTAAAAATATTGGATATAATCACTTTAATCCAATAACATTAACTTTTTTTTAAATGTTAAACGGTGTTTCAAACTGATTTGAGTTTTTACATCATTTAACGCTTTTAACTCAAATGTTAATCTAAAATACTAAAAAAAATTAACAACATTAAATTAAAGAGATTATATTTATTCACTTTTAGATTTGAAGACTAAAATATATTAAAACTTAAAACAGACTAATTATAATTTCGTGGCCAAATTTATGGACTAAAAAGTACTTAACTGATTTAAACATGATTTTCATATTTTCATTTATTTCTTTTCTGGAATGACAGGAAAAAGAATATAAGGAAGCCCTTGATGCTTTCAATGAGAAAAACAAAGAAAAAGCTCAACTTGTTACCAAACTAATGGAGGTAAGAATTTCTTTGTTGATTTGAGTGAGTACAAAACTTTCTAAATTTGTTTCGTAACTTGTGTTTTTTTTTTTTCTGTTTGTTCCATGAATGTTGGGATAGCTGGTGACTGAAAGTGAGAAGTTGAGGATGAAGAAGTTGGAGGAGTTAAGCAAAAACGTAGATACCCTGAACTGAAATTAATGCTAATAATACAAGTAACCTTACTTCTGTGTGATGTAACTAGAACCATGTGGTTGTATTGTAATGTGACATAATTTGTGATTTCATTGTATTTTGAGAATTTGATTAGGAAATTTGCATTAGACAGACACCTAAATTCTGAACATTGCAAAAGTTCTTGTCATTTGATTTGAGATGTGTATTCAAACTGAGCAATCAGAAACATCTTCTATTTTTATTTTTTTTTATGAATGAAAATATCCCATTAAACTAATCAATTTTTTCATGTTCCAACTTACCCAATTGATGTCACGAACACAAAACTTAACTATATCAGTAACACTAAAGGAGTTGTTCAATTTGTCAACATTTTGCACATATACTTATACTTAAAATGTTGGTAAGAATGAAATTAAGCATGATAGTTCATTTTCTTAAAGTTTTAAGTTGGAAGTAGTATTTATTTTATGTCTAATAAGTTTATATCTCATTTAGTGTATCTTCCCAATGATTAATTAGTGATATAACTTATTATTACAATTAATGGAATGTCAAATATTTTATATTATTTCTTTTATTATACAATAAAAATCAATATTTATTAAGAAACTATAAAGTATTAAGTTTAAAAAGTATATATTAAAAGTACGAGAACAAGTGAAAAATTGATTAAAAGTGTAAAAATAAAATAAAGATAACATATATTAAATTATTTATAGTTGTTATAAATTAAACAGGTCTTGAAAATTAATTATATGAGAGTGAATATTATCAAGAGATAAATATACAGATAAATCTAATTTTAAAAAATTATAAATTAGATTTAATTAATAATTTGATTCTTATATTTCAATTTTTAATATTTTTATTTTTATTTAAATATTTAATTAAGTCTCTATTTTTTTTAAGTAGTTCTCATTAGTTAAATTCACATTAATATGAAAATAATATTAGAATTTAAATGTCAAACGTTCAGTAATACTAATTTAATATAATAAGTGAGAAGTTGGAACTCTCTTTTTTAAATAAAAAATTAATTAAGTAAAAAATATAAACATTAAAAAAATAAAAAATCTAAATATAAAAATAAGTTAAAATATAAATAAATAGAGAAATGTAACTTTTCATTGAAAACCTAAAACCAATGGAAATAATTCGAGTATTTTGTCCCAACATCCAAAGCTGACATTAGGGAAGAACGTAGAGTGAAAGAAAGTTAACAATGGCGTCAGAGAGCACAGTGACTTCAAACTCTACCGATGATGAAAGACCGAAGGTGGTTGTCATAATGGGACCCACAGCTTCCGGGAAATCGAAGCTTGCCGTTGATTTAGCCTCTCACTTCCCCATCGAAGTCATCAACGCTGATTCCATGCAGGTCTACCGCGGCCTTGATGTTCTCGCCAATAAACTCCCTCTCTCTCACCAAAACGGTACCACAGTACCCTCGCCGCACTTGATTATTCTCCATCCCAATCTCGTTCCGTTTCTGAAATAACGTTTCGAATTTGCTGCAGGAGTGCCGCATCATCTCTTGGGCACTGTAAGCCCCAACGAAGAATTCACGGCTAAAGCGTTTCGGGATTCCGCTATTCCCGTATGTCTTATCGATGAATGAAGAGAATCCACTTTTTATTATTATTATTATTATTTGTTATTTGCTATTATTATTATTATTATTTTAATTTTCAGATTATTGATGACATATTGGCTGGCAATCATTTGCCTGTTATAGTTGGGGGTACAAATTACTATATCCAGGTTGGGATTTTGAGTGATGCGTTCTTTGTTTCTTGTTGTGTGCTTCATTTTATTTATTTATTTGAATTTCTTATAATGATTAATAATGTACTTATATGGCTGATTTCTACTTATTAATCCTCTCCAGGCTCTTGTGAGTCCGTTTCTTCTAGATGATTCTGCCGAAGATATGGATGAAAGCTGTTTGGGTGACCCACCTGGTATATTGTTATGTATTTGGTGCTTTCTTTTCCTTTACTTTTTTTTTTCTGTTTTAAGTGACATATGCTTATCCTTTATTGCATTTGTAATTTTATAGGCATCACGCAGTCTGAGAACAGTTTCCCTGCTGAAAATGATGGTTCAAGCTATGGTTATGATCTGCTCAAGGATATTGATCCAGTTGCTGCTAATAGAATCCATCCAAATAACCATAGAAAGGTTGAGTATAATTTGATTTTTTATCATTTACACTTCTAGGTACAATAAAAGGTCCGTCTTATTTATGCAGTTGGAGTTACGTATGCAACAATTCCATGTGGTTTTTCTGTTTATAATGAGTTCAGTTTTGTTGCATTGCCTATGTAAAGAATTTTACATCGTCCACTAGTTAAATATCAGTCAAGATTTTACTTTTAAAATAGTTGTTGCAAAAGTCAGCATCTGAATATGCATGGCAGTTTATGATTGTATAACGATTCTTAATAAGTGGATTTAGGTCCCACTCTACCCTAAGAAATAAACTTGCAAGATGATATTTGTATTAACTTATATACTATAATTTGGTTATATCTCTGGTTAATGTAAAATCTTTAATATAGTCTTTCATGCCAAGGAGTATAAATTTCGCATATGGAACTAGATATTTGTGCAGGTAACACGATATGACCAACAAACCTTAATAAGATAGGCTTTGATGCTACTTTAGCAAGTGAAGTTAGACCAAAATCAGTTTTACAAAACTTGCTTGCAAACAACCATCTATATTACTAATGTATTTAAATTTAATTCATTTAATATATAAAGCATGTATAAGTACAACCCTTCATGCTAAGGATTAAACATCTTGCATGTGGAACTAAATACTTGTGCAGGTGGTACAATACGTGCAACAGTCCTTATTAAAATAAACTTTGATATCATCTTAGAAAGTAAATTTAGACCTAACTTGATTCTACAAAATTGGCTTGCAAATGAACATTTACATATTAATTTATTTAAATTTAATTCATATAATATCAGAGCATGTATAAGTACAACCCTTCATGCCAAAGACTAAACCTTGTTAAGGTAGACTTCAATACCATCTTAGAAAGTAAATTTAGGTCTAGTTCAACTCTACAAACTGGCTTGCAGCCAAGCATCTACATTATTAATTTATTTAAGTTTAATTCATATAGTATGTGAGGCATATATAAGAATGTTTATTATTTTAGTCTTATGATTTTTAAGTTCTAGCGTGTTGTACATCTATTGGGACCAAGCCATATGGTTTTTCAATTCATTTTTTAACATTTAAATATATATGAAGTGCCTAATTGGGTATTACCAACTCGCATACGTGTTTTTATGGGTTTCAGATAAATCAATATATTGATTTGTACACTCGCACTGGTGTTCTTCCTAGTAAAGTTTTTCAAGGAAAGGCAGCAGAGGTTTGTTTTCTTTGCCAATATTCAATTACTGGAATTTCAATATGATCTCTTTTCTCTTTGTCTACGTATAGTTATATAATTATTTTCCCACTAATAATCACATTACCACATTATACTCATTCATTCTGTTCTATTGATGGACGATTGGTGTAGGTATCAAGGGGACCAATAATGGAAAAAGGATGTTAACTTGCAAATGTTTTGTTTCAGTGCCTGGTGATTCTTTTTTCCCCTTATAAATAATATTGGTCTTACTTGTGGCAGGGCAGAATTGGGGTCAAGTTGACAACTTAAGATATGATTGTTGTTTTATATGTGTGGATGCATCTCTCCCTGTACTGGACAGATATGTAGAGCAGAGGGTAGATTGCATGATGGACGATGGATTACTCAATGAAGTCTATGACATTTATAATTTGAATGCAGATTATACTAGAGGTTTGCGGCAGGCCATTGGTGTCCGTGAATTTGAGCCTCTTCTTAGAACTTGTGTTGTCAAAGACATGTATGAAAGAGAGAGAGAACTGACTGAAGGATCCAGGGTAGAAAAGGGCAAGACCTTGTTTAATGGTAATTTGATGGAAATGGTGAGATCTTCCAATGATACTGAATCCACAATTCTTTTGGAAGAAGCAATTGAAAAAGTAAAGGTTAATACCAGGAGACTTGTTCGCCGACAGGTAAAAATATAATGTCATTTGTTTTCTGACTTCCTTAAACAAGCATTCTTGGATGAAATTATTTTGGCCGAGCATGCAAGGAAACTGAAAATGTCATTTTCTGTATTCACAAGTTATAGAAAATTGCCAGTACCACTGAGATGATTAATAATTTTGACTTAGAAGTTTGAAATACCTTGCCCTTTCTGTAGAGCATTTAGTTCACCTGCCATTCGGCTGTACAGTATGACTTTTTATTTGTTTTTGCTATAATTTATTTGTATTATTATAATTACTATTAGTATTTTCCTGTGCTTCCTAGAATTAGTGTTATTGTCTAAGGAGGAGTAAGGGGCATGATAACGTAAACGTTAAATAATGTAATTGATCAATATTCGTTGGTGACAATGAATTATTGGAGTTTGTACGGAGGCTTAAAGTATGACATTGATATTGAAGCTATCTTCATGACAGAAGAGGATGCTCAGTCGACTGCAAACATTGTTTGGTTGGAACATACACTACGTTGATTCCACAGAAGCAATATCAAGTAAGTTGTTTTAATCTTGTTCCCTGTATTTTCTATGTTCATCAATTAGCTCATGTAATATCCTTGGATTACATTCATTTAGTTATTTTATGTTACAGGCAAATCAGAAAATGCATGGGCACGCCAAGTAGTTGAACCTGCTGTGAAGATAGTTAAATCTTTCTTGAGTGAGAATGGAAGCTTGTCATCCACCTTTGGGACTTCAAATGACACAGGGATGAAAATAATCCAAAGGGACCTCTGGACTCAATACGTATGCAAGGTCTGTAATATTTTATAATCCACCTTCGTGAGACATTTCTTTTGTTTTTTTCTTTTTTTGTTAATAACTTACATGAATGTTCTTTTTACTCTGGAAAACGAGTGTGGTGATCCTTATGGCGTTCTGCATTGCAATACAATTTTCACCTACAGAAAAAAAACAAGTGGAAGTAATTTGTTAAACTACCGTCTGTCGGATTTATGTTTCTCGAAAATTTTTCATTTGGATGACAAATTTTTTTGTATGAGTTACTACAAGGAGTTTGTGACTTGCATCATCAAACTCAAACATTCTGTTTTCTTACGAACCTTCCTTTTGACAGGCGTGTGGAGATCGCGTTCTTAGAGGATTACATGAATGGGAACAACACAGACAAGGTCGTGGGCACCGAAAACGTATTTCAAGTCTTAAGAGCAAAGGCCAATTTCCTGGTTTCGTGGAACAGAAGGTTGAGTATTCCTAGTGTGAACAGTGACAATATGCCGTATGATTTCTGAAATTTAAAATATATGGGTATAGTTTATAACTTAAATTTTCTTTTATTAAATTTGTGTTTTTTTTATCTTTTAAAATATTCATTTTAGTATTTTAACTCTTAAATTTAAATAAATATTGTCTTTCAAAAGTATGGTTGTCTTCAATTTTATGGTACAACTTTGATTTTCTTTTAATAATGGAAAGAATCATGAAACTTAATCTATTAGATTTACCCAATTTATGTGTGAATAGAAAAAGACTAAGGTAAAGATTGTTCGAAAATTGAATCATAGAATAAACAATTTAAAAAATATAATATAAATGTGTCCAAAATCGAAAGTGGTAGAAATAAAGACTACATTAACTAGATAAAAGGATAAAAATAAATTGTTTAAAAAATAAAAATTCATTTATCTTTTAACAATAACTACCTAAAAAGGTAAAAGTACATGTTTATTTAACTGGATGTTTTGTAACAAAAAGTATGCAATAAAAAAAATAATTTAGATCTAATATATTGTGGTTTGTTCCCATGTCAGGATGGATTGACTCACAAATGCACTTTTTATTAGAAGAAATGGAAATATGTAAAATAATGAGATTTATGTAAGCTATTCTTTTATGACTTTAGTGTTCTCAAAAGTTAAAAATATATTTATCATTGTTAGATTTTCGTTTTTAAACTTAATTCTTAAATATAAAACTTTAATCTTTTTTACGAGTCGACCTGCTAGTTTGTGACCTGTTTCCCAATCTGATGCTTCTTTATGTACCTCTGTACTTTCTCCCACCTCATAACATAACCTCAATCAATAAGTAATAAGAAAGGGAAAGTAATAAGAGAGGTATTTTTGTTTTTACTTTACCTAATATATTAAAAAATATAATCAAATAAAATAATATCCACACGTATTATAACTAATTTCAACAGATTAATATTTAATATTATGATTATTATTTATTTTATTATTAATTATATTATTATTATATATTCAATGTCAATATTATTTCGATGGAAATATAAATTCACGATCCTATAAATACTATTAATACTATTAGTATTTTCTAATATTATAAATTATGCCCATAAAGGAAGAGGAAGAAAATTAATATTAGAAATTGTATTTTCTAAAATTGTTTCTCTATCCTTGATTTTTCTAAAATTGTATCTTCTGGATTGTCGAATCAGAATACAAATTTTGCATTCTCTATTAATAATTGAAAGTGGGTTTGAATTCTGAAGGTATAATTCAGATTATATATTTTTTATTTTATGTTTTAGTTCGTATAACTTGAAATATATTTTAATTTTGTGTTCAAATTCTGCAGTTTAAACTCTAAAATTTATATTTTGAATTATTCACTCCAAAAAATAAAATAAATAATACATTTTAGATTATATAATTTAAAATGCAAAATTTTATATTAATTGAAATATATTTTTTATTTCAAATTATATAACTCAGAATATAAAATTTATGCTTTTAATTATATATTTAGAAAAGTTCTCAAATTAATTTTAAATTAAAAATAATAAAAAAGAAAAAAATTTAAAATTTAAAATATAATTAGGTACAGGAAGAAATCGTAGAGGTACAAAAAGAAGTGGCCTTCCCAAACCTAGATTTTCAGGGCCAGCCCAAAACAGGCCATCATGTAATGGGTAAAACGTACCATACCCTTATCAAGCTCAGCCATTTCTTTTTGTATCCTACATTTGTCTTCCTCATCTTCATACATAATGAAATTTTTACGATATTGTGATTTTTGGACTGCGTGAAAATCATTTTTAGCATAAAAGAAAAGTTTTTATATTATATTATTTAAAATAAAAATAACTTTTGAAGTGTGTAAGAATTTTTTTAGTATAATTTAAAAATTATTTTTATGTGATTTTTTTTTCAATTTCACAATTCAAAAATAACTTTTTTCGTAAAAAAAGTTTTTATGAATTATGCAGTTTAAAAGTATCTTTTAAATTTTTAATTACATGATATAAAATATATTTTTTAATTTTTAAATTACAAAATTGAAAGTTGTTCATATTGAATTTTGTAATTCTAAACACTTTTTTCTTTTAAGTGTACGTAAATAAGGATATCAAGAGAATAATGATATTTGTTTGATAATATTTTAAATTATTTACGTTATTGATCCAAAATTACTTTAAAATCGATAATAATTATAAACATCGTTATAAATCATAAATAATATTAAAATATTATAAAAAAAATGTGTCAAATATATTATCTAATAATAAAAAAGGTAATACCAAGAAACCTTTTAACCATTATGTGGTATGCACGTGAAAACTACGGGTCATCAACGAGTTTACGTACGTTGATCCAATATGGGTCCGTGCCGTTTAACAAAATGCAAGCACATGCATAACGTGCTTTCGCTTTTGTCACGTAATATTATTGGAACCACTTTTTATTTGTTTTGTTTCTTCCTGTGGAACACATTAATTATATAGTCATTGATTTAATTTTAACTATTTATGAGCTAAATTCAATAACATTTTACACGTTAGGATCAATAACTTTCCAACACTACGAATTGCATCTCATTAAAAAAAAATTCAACCCTTCAATCAATTTAGTTATTATCGTAATACTTTTCACAATTAAAGCAAATTTAACATAAAAAAAGTATTTTTTTAAATATTATTATTATAATCACATCCAATAATCTTATATAACTTAGAAATGACAGTTTAAAATAATTTAAAGAGAATTTTGGACTTTTTTAAAAACAAATCTATAATAAAATTTTAGATTCCAAAATAGCTAACATTTTAAAATTTCAATAATTAATTTTAATGATATTATTCGACGAATTAAAAATTAAAACAATTATTATTTCAATTTTTTTCTTTGTAACGAAGATTCACTTTCATAATACTAATAACATTTGTAAAACAAAATAAATCTTTATTATATGTTTTAATGATGTTACGATACAATTAATCTCTCTCTCTGTATATATAAACTTTCATTTGTTCTTAATCGTTTATAAAAAAATAATTATATTTTTCCGTTAATCACATGTATTAAGTGTTTCCTAAAAGTATAAATTCAAACCTAAATTAGTTTACTTTAAAATCATTTTATAAGGACTACATATAAATGTACAGCAATAATAAGATGATAAGTGAAATGTAGTTATAATAAAGGAATGAACGAGTTTGACTATTTTATTCTTATTTTTAAAGATATTGTTTTTTAAAGTAAAGATTTATTTTCATTTTTAAATTTAAGGAAGTATAAATTTTTTATTTCATTTTCATTTGGTCGAAATATCCAAATATTTATATTATTCCAGTTGAATATAGTAAAAACTGTGTATGAAATTAATCTTCATTAAGTTGAATATATATCTATAGGTCTCTATTTATAATAAAAGAAAACTCAAAAGACTCCTCCCGAGCGATAAATGTGGGAGGTTGTTCCATGTAAATCTCTTCTTGTAAATTGTGATTGGGAATGCATTGTTGACATTCAGTGAATAAAGAGGTCATTGTTAGAGACTCACCACAGTTATAAATAAACTAACAAAAATTATTTTTTTCATGAGAGAAAAAACATATATGGACAGGTAAAATGCAATGGTGACAAAAGAGAGGTCAGAAGAGACGACAGTGGAAGAAGTCATGAATACACAGAGAGAAACCATAAAAATTCAAGATTTTTCAAAAAAGGCACCTGAAAAAGGAAAAAGAAAAAGAGATACTCTGAATAATGGTCTAAGAGGAGACAAAACGTGTGACAACGCACAATGAATCTCAAAGACGAAAACGAGCGACTTCAATGTTCTGAATTGTTACTAGAAGTTCCATCATACATGACGGAAAAGGAAAAAATCCACAACTTCAAAAGACGCTGAAAGAATGGAAACTAAAACTTCAAAAAATTAAATATTGAATAAGTTCTTAATTATAATCTATCATAAATATAAAATAATCCATTATCTAAGAATTCATATATATATATATATATATATATATATATATTTATATATGAACATTTAAAAATAATAAATTACATTATTCTCTAATCGGTTAAATTATTTTTGATTTAAAAAACATTTTCTTATAAAAGTTGATGAACGAAAGAAACATGTCAACTGAAAACAATGTATTTAAAGTACCCACTTGAGTACATATGTATCACAAATATGAAAACATCGTCATCAAAACAACTAATACGAACACGCTTTGTGGAAAAATACTGATACTCTATTTCTTCAGTGAGTGTATAAGATTACATTAAATTCATGTGTTTTCAATACTTTATAAACACAAATAAATGGTACTTTAACGCATTTTCTTCTTCTTTATTTTGTCTATCTGTTTAGAATTTACTCATATTGATATTTTATTTTTATAATATTTTTACAATAATTTATGTAGTACTTTATGATTGGTCAATTTTAAATATATAAATTAATAAAATAGTGATATATATATTTTATTGTAAAAAAAAATTGTTAAGATTGTTTTATCAGTCCACGCTGCATGTGCATTAAATGTTTTCAGATTCCTCGTATATGGATACAAACAGTGATCTATAAAATGAAGCAAAATTTGAAACGGAACATATGCAACACACTCACTAACCCACAACCAGATTTCTCACAACAAATCTTGACTTACTTTCTATGTAGACCAGATTTGGTATAATTTGAATCTAATTTGTTTTTCTTTTTCTCAATACTCTTTGTTTTACAAAATTCATATTTTTTCTTTTCTATAATTAATGTTAGAAATGCAAATATAAGATGAAATATTAGTTAAAATAGAAAGAATGATCAATAATTAATATATATATATATATATATATATATATATATATAAAGAAAAAGACTTAAACAAAAATAATAACTTAAACTGTTAAAGTTAATCATAATATCTTAGTAAATTTACGTTTAATTCCATTTCACAGAATTATCTAATAAAGTGAAACTTATACTAAACTTATTATTATTATGATTTATTCTAATTTTCAGAGATCTTTAACATACTCAATAAAATCGAATTAATATATGTAACAAAATTAAATATTAATAAGTGGTTTATCAAAAGCTAATAACAATAATAAAATAATCTTCAAAAACTTAATTAGAAAAGATTATTATAATGACTATAATATCATTTTAGTAAATAAGTTTTATTTTTAATTTAATTTTATAAAAATAATTTGTAAAATAATAATTACATTTCATTAATTTTTGTCTAATTTCAAGTCAATGTGATCTTTTATATGATTTGTTAATGAGTCAGCTATGAATATTTCTCATTTTTATTTATACCTTAAAAATCAATATCTCAGATTGAAAATTCAATTAAACCAAAATAAAATAAAGGGGTCATAAAACTATTTAAACAACAGGTCAAAATTGTAGATATTTTTAAAATATTTCAAATAAAATATGGAAAATAAAGGCTATCCCAAGTGCTTTACATCTGGCTTGGAAAACAGGTTAAATAGTATGTCAACAAAAGTAACCTTATGCATAGAGGGATAAAGCCATGTAAAGTAATTATGGGATGGTTAGGTTTTTTAATCCTCTCGCTACGATTTGAAGGGATTAAAGTAAATTTCCTTTTTGCCTTAATACATTTTTCATTTGTCAAGCATATTTACCTTCAAATAGTATCTCATTTTAGATTAATCCATTCAAATTGGTAACTTGATGGAGTTTGGAGGTGGTTTCCATGATGCACGAGAGAAGGTTGAATATGACGAGAGGTTGAAGACGAAGGTGTAATTGATTATAAGGATATGTAACCGATTCCATGGTCCATTGTAATCGATTCTATTTGTGTATCCGATTACAACACCGTATCGTATCCTATTTCATGGTGTGAGTTTCGGGACTGTAATCGATTTTAACCAATTTCAACTTCCTTTGTATTTCATTTCATGACTGCGAGTGAACATCATGAACGAATTTGGTAATAGATTCTCATGGTAACTTATATTCTTAAAAATGTAATATTTAAACAAAAAAATGATTTTCCTAAAAGAATATTGTTATAATTATTTTATATATTATTTTTTTATTCTTCTATTTAAAATAATTTTTACCAAAATAAAATTATTCATAACTATAATTTTATATTACTACTACTATTAAAAGTAATTTGGTAATCTTTATTTTTCTATTTATTAAAATATTTTTTATGTATTACATTAATCAAATCTCACACAAATTTTTACAAATTTTACTTTTTTTTATAAATTTTAATTTCAAATTGACTCTTAATAATCTCTAAATCTCTTAGAAAAAAAATACACAATTTATCTTTAAATTTTCTCAAATTAATCAATTTCCACTTCTTTAAATTATTTCTCTAAAGTGAAGACACTATATGAAAGAGAATAAAAAGTTTTCATTCATAGATAGACCAACCTATATTTAGAGTAAGATGATTCATGGCAACCACTGAGGCATACTTTATTTTATATCTTAACTTAAACACTGATATAAATTGATTTTGTAAGGACTCTGTCACAAAAATCGTTGTTGTTTTTATGTATATAGTAAATCTTTGTATAAGAGACGTGATACCTAATGTCTCTTTTATATTATTTATTTTTCTTTGCTGTAAAAAAAATGGAAAGTGAAAGAACTAAATTGTAAATAGGACAAAAATTACAGTTTGGCCTTTCATATTTTATTTTTCTGTACTCAAATATAAATCAAAATAAATAATTTCAAACTAATCAAAAAACATAGTTAGTATAATTTATTTTTTCTAATTTCATTTACATATATTTTTCTAAAATCTATTTTTGTTAAAACTCGATATTATAAAAAAAAATCATGATTAATGAATTTTTTTAGAATAATACTATATTAATATTAGTTTTTTTAGGTTTAATAGTTTTATAACGATTTTTCTAAAGTAATCTTATTTAATGTAAAATAAAGTACTAAATATAAATTTATTTCCCGAGACCAACACATAAACTAATTCATAAAAGAATATTATTGAATGTCATTAAAAGTTGTCACTTATATGTATATTTTGTTTTATTTGTGTTATTTCCATTTGGTTGTTTAAGAAGACTAATACAACTTGTTTAAATGAAATAAAAATAAATACGTTATTAGTTAAATATCGAGTTTGGTTTGGTTTAGTAGTCTTTTAATTGTGTGATCGAACTTTTAATCACCATGAAAAAAGTCTATCTGTAAAATAATTATAAAATGATTACAAACACAAATATCAAAGGTATTTTGTTATTGTCAATACATATTCTTTTTATCATATATAATATCATATATTATAAATATTATCTTTTTTTCATTTAAAGGTAGTTGATTTATCTATGGATCTCATATTAAGATTCTTATGTTATTGAATCTTTTTGGTAGGCTAAACATTAGGTTATTGAATTTTTTGGTAGGCTAAACATATGTAACTTTGTTGTAAATATGAATCAAGTAGATATAAGAGTGATAAAAATATTCATATTCGTAAATATAGTAAGTGAATATTTTAAATAGGTATTCAATCCGACTTATTATGTTGCAGATCGAATAGTGAGTATATACTATCCGTGTTCGATCCGACCCAACTTATTACCATCTCTAAATACATATAGAAAAAACCATGTTGATAAAATATAAAAATTATGTTAATAATATATATATATATATATATATATATATATATAAAATATTAATTAGACTTAACAAACATTTGAACACATTCATGATTATTTATGTTAAAATTAAGCTTTATAAATATTTTTATGTACCGATCGAATTTCTCAAATTAATCATCTAGGAAAAAATTCATTGGTACCGATCAAATTTACCTACTTATCCATTAGCCTTTTCTCTCTTTCTCTCGTTATTATCAATCATAACATACACTTAATACTTGCAAAAAAATCTCACACTTTATTCAACCTTATTTCTAAAAATCAACATGTTATTTAGTTGGTATTAGAATTAATCTCTCTTAATAGCAAGACAAGAGAAAATGTCTCATAAGAAAACAAATAACAAGTTGTGAACAAACCTCTTATATTCAATGAAGTGATGTTTAACTGTTAGAAATAGAAAATGGTCATTATTTAAATATGTATCATTGGTTGAATGCGTGAAATGAAAACTACTTTTCGTAATAATGAAAAGAACACTCTTTCCCACAACTAAACATAAGAAGTCAAACAAAAGTACTTGTTTAATTCAAATGTCATAAACGCTTTCACTTAAACTAAGAAGAACATACAAAATTTTAAACATTAAAAATTACTAGATATCAAATACTCTTAAATACACTAATATAAAAAATTCTATCTAAAGAAAATGAAATAAATATCATATTTAAAATAGATTGATTCATAGATAATTTACCCATAAATAAATAAATATATAAGTAACTTATTTTAGTTTTGACCCAATAATAAATTAAATCCATACTGAAATATTGATGACATACTCGTGAACAAAAATCTATTTAAATTCTCCTATGAACAAATTTTCAACCAAATATTTTTCTGTTAATAATTTATATATAATAAGTAGTTACTTTATATTTTTTTTTCTACCTTCGGTATATTAATGTCGATGATCAGTAATAATAATTTTTCCTACCCTAATTTCTTATTAACTAATTTGACCTTAAAATTAAAATTATTTCAAAATTAGCTAACAAAGATGATCTTTACATTAGGGTCAACATCTTAACATTAAATGGAACGTCACCAAAATGATAAGACATGATAAATCAGTGTCTCCTAATAAGAAATCGAAATAAATTATGTCAACCACCATTTAAATTAAAATAAGAGTGAATATTGAAAAGGAAAGGAACAGTGATGGTTGATATTATCTTATTCTTTCTCAATAATAATAATAATATTTGAATTTTATCAAAAAATAAAATGAATATATGAAATTAATGGCAAAATATTATTTTAGTTAATGTTATAATTAATTTCTATGGACAAAGTAAATAATATTTAGAGTTGTACTGTCTAGGATTTGGGTCATTCCAACTTATAAGTACACTTTCTACATATAAACAAAGATTATTTTAGACAAAACTAACCAAGTTCACCTTAGCCCATATACGGATAATAATATGTTAATATAATGTTACGAAACAATATTTATTATAGTATATGATATTTATTATAAGTATCTAAATATTCTTAAAATGAAGATGGTAAATTCAATCAGATATGGACTCAAATAATAAGATATATAAATATAACTTTTTTATCAGATAAACCTAACTTTTAAGCTTTATATAGATACATGAGTTATCTAAATCATATTAGTTAAGTTAAATATTGAAGTGTTTGCAGGTATTTCATCCCTTCTAGTTCATTCAAGGACCATATAGAAATATCCAGGATCTTGCAGTACAACTTGGTTCCATACAAAAGTAAAAGTATTTTAAAATTTATACATTTTAATAGAAATAATCATCTCAAAATGAACATTTTCTTGAAATTTATACGTAAATATAAAATTTAATTTTGTTGATAACTTTGAATTTTAAATGTTTATTTTTATATTTGTCTTAAATTAATATTTAGTGTTTTTATTATCTCGTGTCGCAATAACTTAAAAATTTCAAATTGACAATAAAGAAAAATAAATAATATATAAATACAACAATACATAAGAGAAAAAATCACTAAAAAATAATAACATTAATAAAATATCAACTCAATTCACATAAAATATTGATATTATTTTACATTCAAAACTTTAAAATAATAAATTTATAGATTTTATCTTTATATAATATTTAATTTTCTTATATCTGTTCAGACTTAAATTCACATTTAAATTTTTAACATTCTTAAGTTAATAATTTAAAAGTGGAGTCTTAATCTTTTATACAAACTTGCTGATGTTTCATTAATACTAAATTTCTTTGATGTTTTTTCCTTGAAGGTGTAATTCATCTTAGGAACAAGTATGATACAAAGAAGGTAAAAACTTTTAAAGTTTAAGGATTTTTTGTATAGAAAATCTTTCATTCAGAAAAATATATCCTATTATAAAAAGACACAATACAAAAGAATATATTTATGTTTTAGAGTGTTTAAATGTGTAGAAACTACACTTGAGAAGGAAATTATTAGCAAGAAATCTTACAATTATATTGAATAAAAACAAATAAGATAAAAAATATACAAATAAAATGATCCATAAACATGTTTTTTAAATTAAAAATAATATTTTAATCTTTTATATAAATTTGTTGATATGAATCTCTTTGTCTTTTATAACAAAAACCTCACATAGTTTTTGAGGCAAACAAGTACTTGCGTATAGCATGGATGAGTGAGGAAAAAGATTGTTTAAAATAATTATTTAATAACATACAATAAGAATAAAATCATCATAAAAAAGTTTAATTTTATATTTATAAAGAAAAAATAATAACATTATAAAAAAGTTTAATTTTATATTTATAAAGAAAAAATAATAATATCAAGTAGATGTAAAAATATTTTAGACTTAAGGTGGATAAGTTTGATTCGAACTTCTATGAAAAGGAAACGGACAAGAGCTGGAATATAGATATTTCATGAATGATGATATTATGACATATTTTAAAGAAAAAAAAACAAAATATCATAAAATTGTAAATTTTTATATTTTAAAAAAATTTATAAAAAATTTAAATGTATCGAATAATTATTAAGAACTTAATTCTAACTTAATTCCTACGTTACCATTAATATGAAGTCAAAAGCAAGACAAATCTCTAGTACAACATGGTTTTTGTCTCAAGTAAGTTGGTCTACATGTCAGATTTGTCTAAAAAAGTTTATATACGTTCACATGTGTTCACATGTATATATAAAGGTGAGATTAATTACTTTTACATTTTTATATTATAGGATAATAAATGATACATAAATTTAAATTTTATTTTAAATTTATTTTATTTTTATAAAATTAATTTATAATCATATGTCACCATTTTAGGTGACTTCTGATCTAAGAGACAGTGTTGAAAGGTGATTCTACTTGGTCACTTCTAATACATGTCATTCATTTTAGAACAATCCAAATAATGCTTTCAAATTCTGAAAAGGTGAAAATGAACAAAATTAATTCTGGCATATATACATCCAAAGAAAAAGACAAATAGACCTCTTTAATAATAAAACTTAATTCAACAAATAGATAAATATACAAGTTTGGTTATTTTAAGAATAGAAAATAATGAGTAATAAATTCAACAAATAGATAAATATTTTATTACTACAGTATAATATTTTAATATCATTCTCATGAATATTATGATTATCATAAACAAAGTTTCAAAAATAAAAGATTTATGTCTAAATTATTATTATTATTATTATTAATTTAATATTTTTTATGTTTAATTTAGTTTAAATAGTGTATTATAATATTTATCAGTGTATAATAAAAAATATTTTATTATAATTTAGAAAAAGGAATTAAAGAAATATTTAAAATATTTTTAAAAATAAATATTTTTAATTTTACAATTTTTTAAAAATATTTTTTAATTTTATCAATTTCTTTTATTAAGCTTTTAAAATGAATAATGGTTATCATAAATTTTTATTTATGTGTAATCATTTAATATTTTATATAATTTTTTCACTATGATTGTTATTTTATACTTTCTTTTAAAATTTATATAATTATAATTTATTTATAAATATTTGATATTGAAAAATAGAATACATTTTTTAATATTAAATATTTAATAATGTTATATTTTTTTGTTATATATTTTTTTATTAAACATAATTAACTAATATTAGTGGGTACTCGATAAAGATGGTGGAGATAAAATAAAATAAAAATTAAATTCATTAAATATGAAAATGAATTTTATTTTTAAGAAAATAAAAGTGAGATAATAAAATAAGTTTCCACTTTATTCAGTTGTCTTCTTTAGTGTAAAAAAAAATATCAAATCATTGATATCAATTTAAACAAGAAGAGTTAATGTAAAAGAATTATATTATTAATCAATAAAAAATTATCATTTATATAACTTTTAAAGTTATTGTTATAAAATCAATAACTTTACTATTCATGGTAATTTGTAATTAGATTCATAATATTCACAAATTATCTAAACAAAATTATTAACCCTGGACATTTATAAGATTAATCTAGGTCGTATAATTAGAAAGGAAAAGTGAACCATACTCGTGATGTCTGCTTATGACCAAAAAAGTGGGAACAAAACATTATTCATTGAATTGCAAAACCCATTCATTCCACAATAAATTTCGATTCATAATATTATTTTTACGATTGAATAAGTGTTTAATTAATTTCTGAATGAGATCTTCACATTTCTATGATCATATGCATAATTTATTCTCTCTTCAGGGTAGAATCTAATTTGATCCATAATAGTAAAATATTAAGAACATTATGTCATCACATTATTAATTAACACATTATTAATTTAATTTATATTTGACGATTTTAATTATAAAAAAATATATTACTAATTAAGAAAGACTTATTACCATCGTTTACATAATCATCTATTTCATATCATACGATTATAACATGTAGAGATAGAAGACTATCTCTTAATTCAATATAATCTATGAAACTTAAAACAAAAAATGACACAAAAGATCATTACTTGAAGAACAATTATAGAATAGTTTTATGTAATTAAAATTATTTGTAATTTTCTTTTAATTTTAAGAATTTGTAACTGTTGTTGGACAAGTGAATTTGTTGGGCGATGAGCTTGAGTCTATTTTTGAATTTTCAAGTTATTTTTGGATCTAATGTTTTTTAGTTTTCTTTTAGGGTTTCTTAGGTAATTTAAACATTTGGGTTTAGGACACCAAATATATTTATAGACACTTTAGATGGTTATTATATGAAAATTGGTTTTTCATTGAAAAAAGATTCTCTTAATTCTTGTATTAGAATTCTTAGTTCTTGGATTAAAATTCTTAGTTCTTGGATTATAACTTTTATGTTTATCAAAGATGAATTTCTTTGTGCCTAATCTTCTTGCACTAGTACAAAAATAATGTACAATGTCGAATATTTTTGGCTTTTCACGTCGAATTCGAGAACCACGTCATATCGAGAGACGTTAAATTGACGACGAATTTAAAAAATTTGACGTTAATTTAACATCGAATTTTGTCAATATACAACGTTAATAAATTTTTTTTAATTAATTGTGATCCTTTTTTACAACTCTACGAGACATGAAAAACAACAAATTTTAGTTTTTGGTATTTTATAAAGCATGAACTATGAACAATAATATAGAATCAACAACATAGAACAATAACAAACAACAAACAAGTTCAATCAAACAACAACAACAAACAAGTTCAACCTTGTTGGCTGCAAAACCAACGGCAAGTGCACCGGTCGTAGTGTAGCAAGTGATAAATATCGTTCTCTCCCAAGGGACTTGTGCAACACATGACAATTCTTCCTTTTATAACTCAATTAGACATCAAAGTGTACAAAACAACACAAGAAAATCTTTTTGGTATTTTATCAAAAGTTGGTGTGCAATGAATTTAACATAGTGTATTTACAATTTGTCAAGACTAGAGTTCATCCACTTCATTCTCATGCATTTACAAACAACTCAATTCCATCAATTAGTTGTTCAATTTCAGTTCTAAGTTCAAGTCATATTTTCCAATACATCAAGAACCATAATTCATGCATGGATGATCAATCCAAAGCAACCATTAAGCATAGAAATCAAATACTAACATTGAAATGGAAAAGCATATGTATTAACATCACAAAATACACAAGATTCAATTTATTACATCTAATCTCAACAAATAGGAAAAACTCTCCATGGTGAAGAACTTAGGGTTTAAGAAATTGAAGAGATAAGGAAGAAATTGGAACCAAAGAGAAGATGCAAAGCCTTTCCTAAGGTTCTTGGCAACTGCTCCATGCTCCATGTGCGCCTCCCCTTCGCAACTCCATCTCCAATTTGTGACTCATCTTCTTCCTCAACCCAAAAGGGGCAAAATCACCATTGATGAAGCTTGAAGACCCAAGGAGGAGTGAGGGAGTTTCCTAACACCCCAAATAGCCTCCAAGGGTCTCTCCTAATCTCTCTAGGTGAAGAATTAAGTGTAGGAGGAGAAGAATGCCCAAAAAATCGCGAGACCCATGTTTAAATAATTCATTTTTGACACATTAGCAAAAGTCACGCCCAACCCCCCTTCTAGGGCGCCCAGGCGCGAAGTTTTGGGTGAATCTGCGAGTTGAAGGGCGCCCAACCCCCTTTTGGGTCCCCTAGGCGCCAAGTCTGCAGTGAATCTGCGAATGGAAGGGCGCCCAGCCCCCTTCTGGGGCGCCCAGCCCCCTTCTTGGGGGGCTCAGCCCCCTTTTGGAGGTCCCGAGCCTGATTTTTCTGCACTGCATCTTTTTCTCTTCCTCTACAGATCTGCTTGCTCCAAAGGCGTCCAACATGGGTATTTGCTTCAAATTGATATTTTCTTGTCCCAAAACATGTTCCCTTGAGTTCTTGCTTGTTTTCCTCCACTAGAACTGCTTCATTTTCATTTATTTCACACACTCAAACAAAGATATTAGAGTAAAAATAAGTATATACTAAATAAAACACAAGAAAACACACTAAACTTGAGGATAAAACAAGGTAAAAGCTATGAAGGAGTTGATTTGTTCACAAAATATACACACACAAACACGTTAAATCAACCGTTATCACCAGACAACAACAACAAACAAGTTCAACAAATAAGTTCTTCAAAACAAAAATGAAAACTAACCTTCTAAAGGTGGGTTCACCGGAATAAAGTGTTGCCACCAGTGAGAGAGAAAGTAAAATGCGCCTATGAAGGACAAGAACACGAAAATCATACATATGCATTTGTATCAAATGAAAGAAAGATTACATGTGATGGTCATCAAACTTCGTTCGAGAAAAGTTTGAGCAAAGAAAAGAGTCTCGCACGCTAAGATAAAATGAATGAATTTTCAATCTCTCGCTCAATTTTTTATTAAATTCACTAACCTTTTGACATCTAACGTTGGGGCATTCGACGTTTTATATCTTTTACGTTGAATTACAATTCTAACCGATGTATAATAATTGCATTTATTTACAAAAATGTCACCGGTCATTTTTAACGTTGACTATTGAGTGGTTGGACGTTGAACGTGTGACATTATACGCTGTTTTTGCACTAATGTTGACTTATCAATCTGTTAGATTGCAAGTCTCTAACTTTGGTTCTTATCAAAATGACAATTTTTGTGGCAAATCTTCATTGACGTATCAACTTGTTAGATTATGACGTCTCCATCTCTATCATATTTTGCATTCTTTTCTAATTTATTTTTATTTATGTCTATTGAGTATTCAAATTCAGAATGATCATACTATTTCCTGAATATGATCACATAATCTAACACTAGAGTGTATAATCTAGTATCCAAATTGTATCACATTCCATAACATAAAGGAAGTTAATGAAAGTTAAACAAGATTACATATAACATTTAGCATCATCAACTCAAAACCAACCATTTACATCAAGAAACAAATGTTTATCACATAATGCATTCCTTTTGGCTCAACCTGTGCGGTTCAAACATTACATAAACATTTATCTTTATGTTCAAAAGATTTATATATATATATATATATATATATATATATATATTAAGCAATAAAATATTTATAAATGATCTGATTGTAATACATTGTATATTAAAAGTATTACATTGGATAATCCAATGACCAAGGTACATGTCTTATATGTATGAGGTTTGATCTTTTCTCATATCGAAATTGTAAATTGTAGAAATCTCCTTCAACTCTCATAACTAGGTATATTTTTTTTACGTGAGAAAGATACTAGCAAGGTTAAGATAGTCTTTACAAGAAATCTCTTTCAATACACTACCTAATACTCAGGAGACGTGACATTCATATCATCCATACATTTACACATTACATCTCAAAAAACTTTTTAAATTAATTCAAAAAAAAATTACAAATTTTATAGTAAAAATGAAGCTATCTATTTTTCAAATTAATATTTTCATGATTTAGTATCTAAAGGAGTCTCTTAAGAATATAGTCTAGATTATGTAAAAATCTTTTCATGATTTCTAATATGACTATCATTGGTATTTTTGATGATATTGCTTCTATTTGTTAATGGGTTACCTCTTAAATGGGTGTTATTTTTTTTTTAATAGTGATATGAGAGAGGAGGTCTATATGATACCACCTTCAAGTGTTTCTCATAATTTAAGGAAAGTGTATAATTTAAGAAATATTTTGTATGGTCTCAAACAAGCATCTTAGGCTTGGTTTAAGAAGTTCTCTATAGTCATTATATCTCTTGGATTATGTTCAACTGATTCTAATTTTACTTTTAAAAACTACTTCTCATAGTTGTATCATTCTTTCTTTTATAGGTTGACAACATGATAATCCTCAAACATCATATAGATGGGATTGTAGAGTTAAAATTGTGGTTGGCAAAATAATTTGAAATGAAGGATTTCGATCCTCTTTGTCATTTTCTCGGTGTTGAATTGCATATTCTATTAGAGGTTATCTTTTCTCTCAATCAAAGTATTATGTAATCAAAATAGTCTCTATTATTAATAAAAAAATTACAATTGATTTGTGAATCAGAATTTAAATTGATCTCTATTTAGTTATTTAGTATTATCAGATTCTAAATATAAATTTTTTATTAATAATAAAACTATTTTAGATATAAATAATTTTTAGTTTATAAAATAATGTCTTACTTAGTGAATAATGACTAGTTGTTTTTTATCTTAATGATTTTTTTAATGTAATAAATATTTTTAACCAACTCCCATGTATTGTAACAAGAGTGCTTACTTATATCTCAAATTTTCATGACCTCACAAAGTATATTCTAAATTGCAGAAATATTTATTTAAGACCATACTGATTAATATTAAGAACTCCAAGAAATGGTTTAACACAAGTAAACTATTCAACGGTTTTGATGATAACACACTCTGAGTGTGTTTTTGTTACAGCTTAATGACCAGACAGTATGATAAACTAATATAACATTTTAGTAACCAGTTTAATGACTCTCGCCTAATAGATTTTAGTTCTTAAAATCTCAATCAAGTCATAATTAATGATCAATGATTTTTTAATAAAGTTAAAATAAAACCAAACGAATATATTATTTATGTTTAAATTGATTTTATACAACAATATTATGATCAAATATATCAGAAAACAAATGATATTATATGTGTTTATAAATTTAACTATATCAATGCCAGAAAGATGAACATACAACCTGAAGATCTAGTCACAAATTTTGCAAAAATCAAGTGTTAGCTAATATAGATGCAACGGTTAGATTCAAGAAGTTATATAAAAGACAATGAGTAATTTATTTTATTTATGAGAAAAAAAAAAGTCTCTTACATTATCTATTTAAACTCTTTTTTAGAATCAGTAATTTGGCAAGATGAATGATATCGTTAATGTTAGTGATTTCTCATTTAAGTATTATTTATTTTAAAGTTCATGTTTCATTAATTACAATTTTATCTTTATAAAAGGTATTAAAAAAAATATTACAACTGTGTTAAATTTTAATTTGTAAGTGATGTAAATCTATTATAAGCATTATGATTTATATATTATCTTTAATTCATAATAAAATAGATTTTTAAGATAGAATTACATAAATATAGCAAACAAAGTACGGTGCAGTCCTTTTTGAAGAACCCGCGTAGAGTCATTTTCCACATTAATATTTTTTTAATATTTCATCGCTATATTTGTGTGTATAATAATTAAATATTTTATTCATTATTTCATTATTACAAGTACAAATCTAAATTTTATTTTATATTTCTTTCAATATATTTTTTATAATATACTTTCTTATCTATTTATAGTAAATTGTAAATTGTTAGACCTTAATTCTTTTTTATAATTATCACACGTACGACAAATTTTATTTTTATAAAATGTTAAATTCTAGATAAATTATATCAAACTGTATAATTTTCTTTCAACTTCTTTTTAATTTATGTGGAATCATATACCCATTAATTCATTCTGAACACATTTAATAAACTAAACACGAAACATGACAAAGTCAGCTATGTTGATGTGGGTTATAAGTAATGTTCATTAAAGTCCCCCGTTCACAAATATGAAGAATGCAACAAAAGAAATTTATTATAAAAAATAAAAGTTGATTTGAAAATAATCACCATAATTCAACTCTTTTGAAATGTATATGCACCTGAAACAGATTTGCGTCATAAAAAATTCAAAAATCAACAGTGATTGTTAGCACGGGTAAGAAGTTTTCATTTTGTTGACATGAAAAACACAAATAAAAAAACTGAAACTCTAAAGCAAAGAAGAAGGAGAGATGAGGAAGAAGAAAAATCAGATCATGGTATTTATCGACGAATTTTTTCTTCGATAATCAATGAATTTTTTTTTCAATAATTACCGATACAATTTTCTTATATTTATTGAAGAATTTTTCTATCGATAATTATTGACAAAAATAAGATTTTGTCGATAAATATTATCGATTGCATTCTTATCAACGAATTTAGGTTTGTCGGTAAGTTGTCCGAATAAAAGTCATTATCAACGAATTTTTAACGTTTTAGACTAATTTTGGCCATCAATAATACCTTTTTTTCTTGTAGTGTCCGCCCCGTGGGACTCTAACAGCTGGGTGGCCACATCCTCCCGCTTCTTATCTCAATCAGCGTGAGCAGTGATCACCTCCTGCAACTTTGCGTTCAACTCAGAAATGGTTTTTAACGCTTCGTCCAAGTTAGACTACATGGTAGCAATTTTTCCTTCAGCTTCTCGGATCCACCTTCTACGGTTTCAACAACACGCAAAATTAATAGAGTCGCCAGGGCGCTCATCTCAAAGGTAGCGTCCAATGCTTTCTGGTGAGACATCTTCCCCACCAAGTCCTTCTTGTCCCCGACCAAGTTGAAGACTACCTTAACACCAAGTTGGAACTCAATGTCAAAGATGCCTCCAATCAAAGACTTGGAAAGGCTGTCATCCTTGCAATTCTTCTTGTGGGAGGAAGATGACTTCTCACCATGACAGTGAGACTTCGTTTTCCCTTCTCTACCTCTCGACCCTCTTGTGGATTAGGGTAGATAATCGTGATGGGTGTTGGTTGAGAGGTAGAATCAGCCCAAACAGGTTAAGGTTGATTGGGTGGATGTATAAAGATAGGAGGATCAGTAGACGTTGTGTAGTCCCTTCGACAATAGTAGGATGTCTCGATGTTGGAGTGTACGAGGTAAGGTGACTTGTTGCTGGAGTGCCCGAAGCTATTATTTCTTGTAAATAAGAGAAAATATAGCAAGTTAACATCGATTAGTTACCAAACATTGATAAATAAATCTTAGCAAACACCTCACGGCAGAGGTTTGTAGACTCGTGGCACATGACAAGTTTTTGGGAGGGGAGACAGTGAGGGAGGTGATCGATCTCTCCACTACGGCCATTTCTTTCGGTTTCATTGTGGACTTGTGCCATGAGGTTACTTTTATGGGAATTTGAGTCCAATACAAAGGAAATTTAAGTCGATCGGTCTCATAAAAAACTTTGGCCGACCGACCTCTGTTATTCCCATCCTGAAACACTTGGTCTTGAATCCCCTTAAAGAAGGTGACATAAAAAGAAAAAAGTTACATCCTCTTTTCGGATACGAGGGACACCATACCCTTCTTGGCGTTTGGGTGAGTACAGAAGTAATGTAGAAAGATGAGAGGAGTTGGAGTGATATCAAAGGCCAAACAGATCACCCTAAAGGTTTGAGGTAAGAAGGTAGGTGATCTGCATCTACTATGCTATTAATATTTGAACTGCCAATGTTAATCTGACTTTGGCATCAAAATGCTTTTTGCGAGTACCCTCCAAGTGGTTTGGACGAGCAGTAGCACTAGAACTTGGACTTTAGGACAACTTTCGGACCCTAAACAACTCACTAGACTTTGGACCGTTGACCTCAACCCTACATCCTAAAATAAATTGTATAAAAAGATTTATAATTTAGTTTAGGAAAATATACGAAAGTTTGTGTTATGTTAAGTAATAATATTTGTGCATATCCGACTCAAAATATATTATTATCCTCAAGTCCAAAATGGTCTTATAATCATGTGATCCAAAGTGTGAGATTTATAAATTGAATACAATTATTATATTTATTAATATGTTGTTATATTTTGAGTCTATCTTAATTGTTGTTATACTAATAGGCTCACAAAAGTACGGATGACAAAAGTATTCCTGCCTGTAGATATCTATAAATAAAATTTGTCATGGATAATTGGTATCTACGAGTATTTATTTTCCATAAATAACGGTTAGCAGATATTTTAATACTAATTTATAAATCGATCGAGTGCTGATATTGTACTATTCGTACTCGCGAATATCTATTAGCTATAAACAATTAAAATTAAAATTTAATTTATATTTTATTTAGGTAAATTTAATTAAAATTAATTTATATTTTATTAGGTTAAATTTAATTAAAATTAAATTTTAATTTATATTTAATTTAATTTATATTTTATTTTATTTTTATAATTTTACATAGATTTCATTTAAAAGATTTATTAAATATTTTTTTTAAAATATCAGTGTGTATACCCGTAAGTTTTAAAATACTTAGAAATATTTTATAAACAAATATTTGACATATAATAAGACATATAATAAGAACCTTTTTTGTTATGATCAGGTACATTATTCGCATTCAATTTAATCCGTTATCATGTATATACAAAATCCTATAAATATCCAATAAGGAGTAATCTAACTTAATATTAATTTTATATTCAAATACTCAAAAATACTTCTTATTCACTTAAAGGTCGAAATTCTTGTAGGTAAATTTCTTTTTTATCAATCAGAACTCATCAACTTGGATCAACCCAATAAATTTTTAATAAGAACGTATTTATGTTTATTCAAAGATATATGTTTTCAAACGTCAAACTACCTTAATTTTTGTGTGTATTTATTTTTCTAAATTTTATAAAAGGATTATTTTCCTATTTCGTTATTTCCAAAAGTTGATGGATCACTCGTAATACCTTTATAGCTTTAAATATTGCAACCAACTCAAGTTCCTCACATTGCGTATTTTATCATCACATTATACAAATCTGAATAACATAATATCGCCCACACTTTCACTCTTATTTCACTTCTTTTTTAACATATTTCTTCTCGCTTTTTCTTTCTATTTTTATTTGTCACTTCTTTAATCATAGTATAATTTTTAGAAGTCTTACATCGATTAAAATTAAAATCAATTTATAATATATAAATAATGTGCAAACCTCACCTTATAAACTAATTTTATGGAATTGAGTGAGATTTAAAAGTTACTTCTTCATATAGTATGGTCTAACGGTTTACTTCTTAATACCACCTTTGATCTCATTCCTGCTCGACACACGAAACCAGAATCCAGGGTTAAACAGCCTTAAATTCTGTTTTTCACATCCCACGTGGTTTCCTAAACTAATCAAAGCAATGATATTCATAAGCGTACATGTGTCGCACGTGTACGTACGTTCCATGCGTGTCCAACTCGTGTTTAACATTCATATATATTACTGAACCAAGCACACTTTTACTTGTACCAACACACCCTTTTCTTCCTCTCACTTAACCAATCGAAACTCTTTTCCAAAATCAAATAGATACAAATGATTAATATGAACATGAAGAACAAGGAATCTCCTTGTTCCATTTCACAGTCTCCACCAAACCCTAATCCATTGTGTGATTCTTCAAATCCATCCCACAAAAGAAAAGCAGGCAGAAAAAAGTTTAGGGAGACAAGACACCCTGTGTACAGGGGTGTACGCCAAAGAAACGGAAACAGATGGGTGTGTGAAATTAGGGAACCAGTGAAAAAGTCAAGGATCTGGGTAGGCACATACCCTTCTCCTGAAATGGCTGCTAGGGCACACGACGTGGCTGTTTTAGCCCTTAATGGCATCTCTGCTAAGTTCAATTTCCCCGATTCAGTTTCCCTTCTCCCCCTTGCAAAGTCTTCTTCTGCTGCAGATATAAGGGAAGCAGCAAAAGCCGCTACTGTCGATGATACTTTCACGCCAAACACCTCTTTTTCTTGTTCCTCTCATGGAAATTCTAGTTTTGAAGAAAATGGGAATGCTGAAGACAGTTTTTTGAACACGAGCATGCACAATGATGAGTCTGAAACCGTGTTCTTTGATGAGGAGGCACTGTATAATATGCCAGGTTTGTTGGATAGTATGGCCGAGGGTTTGCTGATTACTCCACCCTCTAGAGCCGTGGACTGGGACCATTCTGATTCTGAAATAGACCTTACTCTGTGGAATAACTGATATCAATACTACCTATATTTTTGGTTTCTCGTTCTCACAGATATTTTAAACACAGTGAGAATCTATGTGTGTGTGCGCCTGTGAGAGAGATTTAAGGAAAAGATCGTTGAATGATACTAATTCCTTCTGCTAGAATCTTTGGTTAATTACTGCATGTACTGTTGTACTGCTGCTATAATTTCTCCCAACGATTTTTCAAAGTCATCAAAAAGACCTATCCGTCTGTCGTTGTTAAGTGCATGCACCTTTTTGGGGTTTTGTATCAAATTACACAAATTTACAAATTTAAAGAAGAAATTACGGATTTAGATAAAAAGTTTTGCAATAAAGAAATTAGACAAGTCGTAGGGTCCAGACAACTTCAAACGAAGAAGTTGTGTTTCTCTTACACGACTTTACCCTGTAGCAATAATTAGGTCAAGCCGACCACCCACCAGGCCAATTCTCAGGCTGACCAACCACCAGGTTTTAATGTCACGTCAATTAAAAGTCTTTTTTGGATGAAATAGTGCAGGGACACGGCTTTGTAATTTAAAATTTTTTTGTTTACATCTGTAATTTATTCTTCAAATTTGTCTAGATTCATACAAAATCCCACCTTTTCTTAGAGGGATGTGAAGTCGGAAAGGTTTATATATGTAATTGGCAATGTCATTAGGGAGAAGAAATAAAAAGTGTGAAACTGGTATATCAAAAAAATCAACAATACTTTTCTTTCTATATGCGAGATATGTTTCCTATACTTTATACCAAGTTATTCTATTTGATAATGATACTTAGACAATATTTTTTTAACAATATTTGAACATCATTTACGTGTTATTCTGTGATTGGTATAAAATTACTCTACAATCAATAATAATAATCATAAACACTACCATAGATCAATCACAGAATGACACGTAAATTATATTCAAATGTTGTCAAAAACATGTTGTCTAAGTATCATATCCTTCTATTTATAAAGAACACGATAGGTTGACATTTTTCAAAATTTATATACATACATATGATATTATTTTATCTCAGAATTTTATTTATATTATCATCATTAACATGTAAATATAATATTTTATCATTAAAGCAAGTTTTTGAAGGTTATTTTTAAAAGTATCGTAATATCTTAAAAACATTTGTGGTTGCTTGTCATAAAAGCTTATTAATTAGTTTGGCAGATAAACTGACTCTGTATAGGAAGAATTTATTGTTTACATTATCGACATATGTGTATCAATCATAGAAAAAAAAACGTGGTTTTTTGGTCTTCTCCCCCTCTTTTATGTATATTTTTTTTATCTTTTATATGTAAGTGTGTTGTGGGTGCCAGCAAATGAACTCGTTTCATGCAAAAGTGTAGTGTGATGTGATTGAACACAAGAAGAACAATAGTAACACTTGGAAATCCACAATGATAAGATATTAGACAATTACATAGCATGTAGATAATATAAACCTAAGTCAATAATTATTAGATTTAAAAGTTTACTTTTTAATAATAATACATCTATCAAATTGAAAGTTTTTATTGAATTTACCCAATAATGACAAAATATATATATATATATATATATATATATATATATATATAATTGTGATCTCTTTTAACTCAAAATCTTTGTATATATTTGTGGATAGAGGGATCATAACTAATAAGTATATTGATTATTTAATTTGGGATAACATATTAATGTAATGTAAACAACTTTTTGTTTTGTACATGTTTCAGAAAAAAAAAAACTATCCAAACTAAACAATAAAGTTTTAAAAGAATAAATTGAATTTTAGTAAAATTGTTGAAAATCTCGTATCGAGTAAAATAAGATCAATTCACATTAGTTGAGATACAAATTTTATTTTATAAATTGATTTTGTAAAAATGTACTAAGTTTAAAAATTACTGGTTAAGATGATATTAGAGTTATATAAAGTTTATTATGTTTATTATTTTACATAACTGTGTTGATATAACTAATGTGTTAATATGAGAAGGTGTATTGAAAGTATCATGCTAATTAAAAATAAAATTAATTTATAATATATTAATTAATTCAAAACTTATCTTTTAAAAAGTTAGTTTTATATAAATGAGTAGAAATTTTATTTCAAAAGTAAGTTTTATGAAATTAAGTTAAACTTTAAAGTTTATTGTTCTGATTATAAATTGTTAAATTTTTTAATTATTTTATCCTTTTACAATTAAAAAGTAATTATAAAGATGGAGAAAGATAGGTCTTAATACCATTAAAAGTTAAAGAAACAAAGGTGATGCCATTTTATACTTTAAATTTGGAACTTGAATCGTAAATTTTCATCTTCAATAGAAAAAGAAACGATTACATTGACATAATAATATATTAAAAAATTACGAGTAAAGCAATCGTATCAATTAAATTAATTTCAATATTATTATCAAATTAAAACATAAAAATATTATTTTTATCATTTTTAATGTTAATTAGTTTTACACCAATAGGATATTTTATTATTAATGTTATGTGAAAAGTGGTAAAAATTTTAGTGAATAGCAAAAATTGTTAAAGAACTTTTGACTTTGCTGATTAGATACAGGTATGAACTTGACCAATGTGCATTTCGTCAAAGTCAATCGTGTGCTTGGTTATCATCTTTTATATTCTCGTATTTCTAATTTTCAACCACTAAAAAAGTGTTATTTAGTTCATACATATATAATGTTAAGAATTTAAATGAAAGTTTAATTTAAAAAAAATTAGAAAATTAAATAAAAGATTTATAAATTTATTGTCTTTATATTTTAAATCAGTTTTAAATTAGAGTAATATCATTTTTTATATAAATTTAACTTAACTTTTATTATTCTTGATCTCACGCAAAAGATACATTATACACTAGAGAATAACTTTTTGAGTTAGAACACACGTTTTGAATAGAGAAGAAAAAACGAAATTGAAATAAATATATTAAGATTCTAATGTCATAATTATTCTAACTTAAAAATATCAAACAAAATACTTAAGTTAGAAAATTCTCATTGTTAATTGTCAATGGTCAAATTACTTTTTAGAATTTTATTATTTAGTAATAAGATGAATAAAATATAAACTTTTAATATAACCTAATTATATTAAAATATAAGATAATTTTAAATTGCTGGAATAGATCAAGAGACGTGTTGTTAGAAAAGAAAAATATTCTAGATCGATAATCTCGCAATGTTTTTATGCATCAATCCAAAATGTTATAACTACCCTAGTTTTGTCTCCACACTGCCAAATCCAAACTTTCTAAAGATTATAAGTTAATAATGTTATTAAAGTGAGCTAATTTTTATTTTGGTAGATAAACTCTTCTCTTTAATTTTTTAATATTAGTAAATAATGATAAAAGGATTTGCATTTCTATTACAAGAAAAATGGATTCATAATCCGTAAAAAAAAAACCATCAAAATTACCGACAGTTAAAAATTTATAGGTAAAATATTTTTTAATAAAAATAATTATCGACTAATTTAATCTTCTTTTTATTTTTTTTTTTATTGTTTATTTTTTTTTCTTCTATCATCTTTTTTATTGTTTGTTGTTGTTATCGTTGTTGTGTACGTTACCTTTGGCTCCTCATTTTTCTTTTTTTTTTCTGTTATTCTTGTTACTGGTATCGTCACTCATCACTATTATTGTTATTTTTACCACCTCTTTCTCCTCTCTCTCCCTCCCCTTCCTCATGCTCATTTTCTTCTTTTCACCAATTTTTATTTAATTTATAACACACTTCTAGTCTAAGGAAAGAATTGATGCAAATTTTAAACTAATATTAGGTTTAATTAATCTGTTCATTCCAAGTTTGGTTGAAAAGTTTTAAATAAATCTTCACTTGAATTTTTTTTTCAATCAAGTTTTAATTTCTGAAAAATTAAATAATGAAGTATTTTCAGTTAAATTATTAAAATACTAACAAAAAATACTTAATTAAACCAATTTTTCAAAAATTGAGTCTTGATTAAAATAAATAAGTGAAAACCAACTTGAAATTTTTGGACTAAACCTAAGATGAATAGAGCACGAATAGAACAATTAAGTTTATTTTTAAATAATATCAATTTATATTTTTAAAATATGAGACCCAAGTTTTTGTTCAATATAACTAAAGATGAATTTTATAAAATTTTTCCTTATGATTTCTCACCTCACTCTTCTCCTCCACCACCTTTAAATTCTCCATTTCATCACCTCCTCCTCTCTTTTTCATTGTGCTACGGCCACTAGTGAGACTATCTCTCAAATATATATTTGAGACTTAAGTGATTAAGAGAAAAAGATTATTAACGAAATTAGTGTCACATTTTACCTTTCCATTACCTTCTTATATCTTTATTTCCAAAATCTCACACAATAAATAAAATAGGAAAATTTGATACCCAACATTTTGTCAAATAATATTTTCACTTAATAATTCATTTTTTTAATAATATCTTTAAGCATCGGTTAGTCCGACACTACTTTCTTAATATTAATAAAAAATTAATTAATTTGTGCTGATAAAGTTGATGCTAAACTCATACAAATATTTTACTTTTTATTTATATTATAGCACTAATGTATTTTATTTTCTTTATCTAACTGTTTAATGTTGTCTAGTTGTTACTATTAATATTTTTTTTTCCTAATCTATCATAGTGTTAACTAGATTTAATTTTACCATTAATATCTTTTTTTTAATTTATCCTATTTGGCGTCAATTAGATCGATGCTCATATTAATAAAAAATAGTTTATTAGCAGCGATCAGGCCCGTACAAGTTTTGTTTTTGTATTTATTTAATATTATTAATGTAATATTTGGACTAACGTAAATAAAATCTTATTAATTTTTTTGTCGTTTTGTTTACATTTGGTTTGAAAACTAAATACAAACATTCTTATAATGATAATTTCAAAGAAATAATTTATAGGTCACACACAAATGATGAAAATATTGTATTAGCCTTATTTTAATTAAGATTGACTAGATAAAAAAATTAAAAATGTGGTAAGAACAATAACATATATTAATTAAGTAAAGTTATTTATAATTTCAAATAATAGAAAAATAACTCATAAAAATTAGAGATTTGATGATAGAAAATTATATGAATAAATATGAAAATGTATAATATTAATAAAGGAAAATATAATATAGTAGTTTTTCATTTTTAAAAGCCTAAAAAAATAATATTATACTTTCTTAAAATCTAGCGATAAAAATTCTTAAACATAATTATATTATTGTTAGCAATCGTTCATATAAAAAGTTTTTAAAAAAACTCGCATATTTAACTTTAATCCTAATCATTCAAATATAATTTAAATATTTATATTATAAAAAAAATCTATTTTACTAACAAATATTATTTTCACACTACAATTATTAGACCATCGTCTCAAACGTTCGGTATTCAAAATAGAACTTTTAAGATGTTTGAATTGTATAGTAATTGTTTAAAAAACAACGATTTAATGATTATGAAAATATAGTTTTTTCTGTCTCTATATAAGGTATATTTTTTTTATACAAAAGGAAATATAATATAAATCATGGGAAATTTAAAAAAGAAATCATGCATTTTCTAAACGATAACTTATTTTTAAATGGTGATAATTATATTTATGATTGTATAATTAATTTGTATTTGGTTATCCCAATATATTAGTTAGCGAACAAAATATGAATAATTTATTTTAATCTTTATCATTTAAATATGATATAACCTTTTATATTATTCTTAGTATTTCTAAAAAAAATGTAATTACAAAAAATCTACCTATATAACTAGTACTTTTCACTCGATTGTTTTAATTGTTATAGTCATCTTTGTTCTATTACTGTTATCTTTTTATTAAGTTGTAAGTAAAAAAAAAAAAACAGTAGTTTTATTTTTCTTTTTTTGGTTACGTCATTTTTTAAAAATAATCTAACAATCATAAGTTATAATTTTAGACGAATGATTAATTACATTAGTATTTAATGATCTGGAGACCTATCTGTATATATTAGGGTCAATGGAAATTAAAAAATCGATAATAATGGTTCCGAGGAGAATATTATTTATATTAAAATGTGAACAAAATTCAGTAAATATGAACAATTTGAAATATAATATTAAATATTATAGTATATAATCTAAAATATATTTTTAAGTTCTGGATTGTGTAATTTTGGAATATATTTTTAAATTATACAATTCAGAATTTCTTTTTTATTCATGGGAAATATGAATTATTTTACATTTATGAAAATTTAATAGAAATTATGAGAGACCAAAACAAAAAACTTCTTGGATTTTTGTAGTGTTTATTTTATCTTTGGGCCTCTCTTTAATGCAAAAACTGAAGTATATGGATCCAATTTACAGATTTAAACATGACCCGTTTAAATATTTATCTTTATTTACTGTGTATTTATATAAAATTTAAATTTCATATTAATGAAAAGTAATACTATTCTAACAACGTTTAATCATCTTCTATTTCTTTTCTTTTTTTTTTATAAAAAGTAGTTATCAGAAAATTAATTGATAAGATATGCAAACAACATAATAATGAAAAAAAAAAACTTCAAAACTATTACATGACAATGTAATAAACCATGAGTAATGAGAGTGTGTTGAAACCACGTTTTATTCTGTAAATATAGAAAATCAATTAGTACCCAATTTGTTTTACATAAACACATTCCTAACACTAATTAAAAATTAAGAAAAATTTATATTATATAAATAGATAAAAATCTTAGTTTATATGTAAATTTTGTAAGATTAAATTATATTTAAAGTTTGAGGGTATGAAACTTATATGAAGTTTATTTCAAAAAAAATTATTATTTATTAGACTTTTGAAGATACAAAATTTTATTTAGTAATTAATTTTATAAAATAGAGTTCAAATAATTTATTAAAAAATAAATATTTTTTACTATATACTATATTTTAGTGGTTAACGTGTAATAAGTTATATTTCTTTTATCAAAAATTTAAATTTATAATCTTTTTCTTTAATCAAGTCAAATTTTCACTGTTTAAATTTCTTGAACTAATCTAAGAGTAAATATTGGTGTCCATTATTGACTAAAATATCATCAATTATTAAAATTATATAGAGAAAAGTATTTCTAAAAAAATCAACCCAAATAATTCATTTGTATTAAAAGTTTTTGATTTCATAATATCTAATGATTAAGACAGATTACCAATTGTATTGATTTTATTAGGCTATCTATAATCAATAATGGCTTTCTTTTTTCATATATGTCATGTCATATAATTAAGCTAAATATTGCTAGCCTTTTTACACCAGTAATAACATAGGAAACGCGTGTTGATGCAAAATAAATACGTCTTCTAGGTATCTATTATTTTTAATTTATTTAGGAATTGACATAAAAAATAAATTAAATATATATTTTTCTTTCAATTTATAATTGATAATATTCTTAAGATTAATTAATACATTCAAATAAAACATTTTTATATTTTTCTTTCAACCATTAAATACATCTTTTACAAGCGATATTATATATATAAAAAAAAAGAAAACTATACTCTTTCGGTTGGCAATAAATCGAGACAAAATTTTACTTTTTTTGTTTTGATTTTAAACCGAGATAAAAAAAGATAGACTTTTTTATTTTACTTGGATATGTATAGGTTTAAGAAGAACTGAGCATTTATTTTCGTTAAATGATTTCAATATCATTTATTAAGCAGTGGAAGAAAAAACTTATTTTTGAATTAAATAGGTGAAGTTGATAAATAAAAAAAGACCTGCACATCATTGTTGTATATTGAAGGGAGTGAAGATTCCTTAAAGATAAGTACATAGGAAGATGCCATTGATGGATGAATTGAAGTTCAATAATTTACCTTGGTAGTGCACATGGCAAGGACAAGAAGAACAGTCCAGCAAATGACACCACTTTTTCTTGAATAGAAAAGGGCAGTGAAGAAAGGAAAGGGTTGTGGCAGATATATTATGATAATGTTTTCTGACTCTGAATGAGGCCAACACATAACTCAAACTTCTAGAGGCCAAAGCTCTGTCCTTCATGCACAATGACAATTACACCAGACAACTTTTACTGTACAAATATGGAGAAGAAGTTGCACCATGGTGGGTCTATGTTTCAAACCAGTACCTTTCCTCATATTCAACCGTGGATTCTGTCCCCAATAACTTTTTTGCTAATTCCTCCTTATAAGTCATGCATCGTCTAGAGATAACATCAATTTATAATATATAAGTAAAGTGTAAATTAAGTCGAAATGAGTTAGACTTAAACTCCACTTTTTAAGATGATATTAGAGTAATGGTTAGAACCTATCCTAACGAAATCTATGTAAACATTTTGTTCCATCCGTTGTTGGACCAGATTACCTATTAATTCTACTCTCACTAGATTTCTATAACGAGTTTTGTGGGGATAAACTAAGCTTAAACTCCACTTCTTAATATTCGTTACCCCCAAAACTGCGGTGAAACTGGTCTTTTATGATCACAGTGTTCAAATAGGGACTGTAAAATAGTTTATGCCTGTATGATGTAGGTTTTCTGCATATATATGTGGCTCCTAGGAGCTATACTTTTGGTTCATAAGACTTGTGTTGCAGCTATGGGATCTTTTAATCACTATGTGATTGTTAAGTTCAAGGATGGTGTGGAAGTTGAAGAACTCATTCAAGGGTTGGAGAAGATGGTATCAGGAATTGATCAAGTCAAATCCTTTGAATGGTATAAAACCATATCTTAGCTTTACTTTATTTCAAGATGCTTGTGTTCTTCTTTCTCTTAAAGACTTACTTTTCTGCATTTACATGGCTGGTTAATCCTTGTGTGTGATCTATGAATAGGGCATCACTTTATATAAGGTTTTGATTGTTTTTTTGTATATCAGTTGTCAAAGATAACCTTCTAGATATATAGTAATTGAAAAACACAACCAACTAAAGGTTGTATGTATATGCATGATTTTTGTTTAATTTAGTATTGATGGGATTAAAAAGAATAGGTTTGATTCATGTTTGTTTGTATGACAGGGGAAAGGACATAGAAAGCCATGAAATGCTAAGACAAGGTTTCACTCATGTTTTCTTGATGGCATTCAATGGAAAAGAGGAGTTCAATGCATTTCAGACTCATCCCAATCATGTTGAGTTCTCAGGAGTGTTTTCACCAGCTATTGAGAAGATTGTGGTGCTGGATTTTCCATCTAAGCTTGTCAAAGCACCAGCATGATTATTCAAGCTTCCATCTTTAAACTGCATCTGTTATGGTTGTTCCTAGTATTCCTACATGTTCTTCTGCAATTTCAACTTCATAATAAGCTCTCTCTTTTTTCCTGATTAATGAAAGTTCTAGCAGTTCAATTGGTTAATACTATGAAAATGTTTCATGTGGAAAACATCAATATCTAATACTATTATTAATTCTCTCCATGTTTCTACCGCATTTCACATGTGCCAACACATTTTATAACCTTCCAATTTCCAACACATACATTCTTTATACTCTGTTAAAGATTTCAAAATATGAGTCACAGTATTGAAAGTAAAATGAATTTATAAAAGGTACCAATCTAATTTTATTAATTCGGTAAAAATGAGTCAAACTTTAAAACTCCATTGAATCTTTTAGATGTTTACATTTTAATTATTAATTAAAGTTACTTTATACTTTTATTAATAGTATTTAAATAAATTAGTTATAAGAATGTTATTTTTTATATAATATGAATTAAAAATAAGAGTATATGTGAAAAAATACTAAAAAAATTCATAATCATATCTTAACACTAGTAATTTCATATTATCAAATTAATAGGATTATATTGTGCCTTCCTCGTCGTCCACAAATATATTTACATAAAGATTGTTCATTCTTTTATCACTAAACTAATTATCCATATTCAATATGATATTATCCATATTTTTTTTTAAGGTGCTCCAAAATAATATGATTCATTAAGCATTAAAGTTGTGAATTACATGATTTTGAAAGAAACTTCATAAGAATTATTCTATTTAAGTGTTTATTTAGTATTATAATTATTACATACATAAAACATAACACTATTTCATTTCAATTTTATGATTTTGAAATATTGATAATTGTATATCAATACAACTTTTTCTGTTATCATCAACTAATATTTTTAAGAGATAAATATGTTTTAAAGGTCAAATTGTTTTACAAATGAAACATAAATTTTTTAATGTCTATTTAATATTACCTTGTCTTTTTTAAAGAAAGTGATATATTTGTAATATTATCTTCTCATTTTAAACACTATTAAAGTATTATTTAATATTCAAACTAGAAAAAAATAAAGTTATTTTATTTAAGGGTGTATATGATATATTTTATCTTTTTCAATTGACCTACGGTGAATAGTGAGAGTATAGCGAAGAGTTGTCATTTGTTTTTGATATTTTTAAAAAAATTCGGGATAAATATGTTAATAGTTTTTCAGCTTTTTTTTAAGAGTAAAATTTTTATTTATATTGAATTTTTGAGCATTATTTATGCTTTAATGCATCAGGATTTTTAGAGGCTTTGATTGCATAATAATTTTTCTTTAGTTTGTCTTGATTTTTAGATCAACGAGTGGTGGTTTCATAGAGTTTTAAAGAAAAACGACATCAGTGTTTACATTTTTGTAAATATATACAATTCAAAAAATTTCATGTTTTTTGTGTAAAAAATTATTATGTTGATAAATTAACTAATATAACTTTAACGTTGAATGTTTTTCCTTCACATATTTATTTAGATTTTTTTTTCATAATAGATATAATTCATATATATTTTATGAAATGTAACTTTTATGATGGATTTACTGTGGTGCCCATTATTTGTATACTTTTATTCTATTTCTTCCTTTTAATAATTTTTCATTTCTAGGCAAATAATTAATAAATTTTACAATATCAACATAGTTGGAATGTCAAAAATTCATATTAATGCTTAATATGATTTTATTTGAAGTATTTTAATAATTATAATATTACAAGCATCAAGATATTATTATTATTATAAAAATATGGTTGAAGTATTTTGATATTAATAATTTGACAACACTTTTTAAGATTATATTGATATTTTTTTTATTATCATACTTTACATTTGCATACATGATATATAAATATTTGTATATTAATTTTTTTAATATGTTAGCAAATATATATATATATATATATATATATATATATTTATTGATTGTATTGTATGTACTTATGTACACAAGGTGCTATTTTTCGATGTTTAGTTTATACAAATTCATAAGAATTATGATAAGACATGATAAATTCCCTAAAAGGAAAACATTTATTTTTCTAAATCATTATATTGTTTAATATTTGATTTCAATTTGCATAATATTAAATTTATAAATACCACAAGTTTTATTATATTAATTTACAATATCATAAACTTTATTATATTATAATTTTGTACTCACTTATGTATTAACGTCAAATTTTGTTAATATAAATTATAAATCAGAATTCTACTATCATATTAAAAAATAAATTTTAAATTTAATACAATCTTGAAATTTACAAGTATATATTATAATTTGATTTTATATTGAATTGATGTGAAATTTTAAGAAACTTCGATAAACATAAAAAATTGTCATTAATTTATACAAATTATTTTTAGATAAAATTAGTATCAAACAATTTCACTAAAAATAATTAGTGCAATTAAAAAAAATACTTATAATCTTAAAGTATGTATTAGTTGTATTACTTTTTATAATATCTTATTTTTTATTTGAGATAAATTAGACAAGCATAATCTGTTATATCTCTTACCATCTATTTATTTTCTTTTTGTTCCTCTTTTTCTTAGTCTTACAACATAAATTTGGGTGTCACTTTCTACCTCTCTTCTTTTCCACCTTCTCAATCTGTCTCTTTCTTCCATTTCTTTAATAAATTTATACTCAACATCTTCCTTTTACTTTTTAGGTCATCTTGTCAACTTTTTTCACTTTCATCTCATTATTAAACTATTGTGCCACTCTTAAACAGAGGTGCACTAACACGAATCTATGAATGAGAGGAGAAAAAAAAGATTATCTTCAATCATTTAAAAAAAAATACTTTTGTTATATTAAAATTAAAATTTGTATGTATAAAGAGTCCTTATATATTTGAATTTTTTTTAAAAAATGTTAACTTTGATATTTTAAAAATTAATTTACATGTTTATTTGCAAAAATTAAAACTTGTTTTTTTATGATACACAAAATTTCACTACTTTTTATACCCATCATTCTTTGTTAATGAAATCTGTGATAATTAGTGAGAGATGTTTTCTAATAACACATCTAAAATTTTTACATCAACTATAAATTAATTTATACACACACTGTCTCTTAATAATAAAACACGTTTTTATGATAAAACTATGAAGAAGAAAAAAACTGAATCCAAGCTTTAAAAATAATATCTTAGATATAAATGAAATTATCATAACATTGCCAAGCAAATTTGTGTTATTAATGTAAATTCAAAAGATTAAACAGTGTAATATGCAATTTAAAGCATTCAACATACCCATTTGAGTTTGTCAACTTATTTTACTATAGAAGTTTTAATAGCCATCTAAATATACTTTGCCTTATTTATATTTTATGTTTAATGCAATTTATGGAATTTCATTGATGAAAGTGTTCTTCTATTATATATGCTTAAAAGATGAAGTGTAAAATGTCATATTTTGTTTAAGATATTACTTTTACAAAAAAAAAATGTATAAAATTATAATTTTTAATGTATCAATTTATATTGACATATCTTTATCTCACACTCTCACGTGCAACATTGGTCATTGGTCACTTGGAAATAAAATTATGCACATTTTGGTGTTCTCTAAATGCATCTTCCATATACATATATTTTGGTTGGTTGATTGATGCATTGAACAATTGATAAAGAGAATGGGGTCAAAACATTCATTTGGCCCTGCCTTGCCTAAAAAAGGCTAAACACCAAATCTACTTTAGTAGGGTATATGAAATGATGATCAATGGTGAAGACATTGAACATGAAAAAAAAAAACAAACAATCACCAATTGGAAGTAGCACAACTTTTTGGAAGGATGGTCTAGAAAAGCAATGACAAGCCTAAAACAAAGTAAACTTTTTAATTTATCTTTTTATTTATTTTTTTTTACTTTTAAGAATTTAACACTTTTAAGAATTTGACAAGCCTAAGTTATTTTCATATTAGATTTAATGTTGTTTTATTTTATTATCATATTTAAAATTCTAATAAATTTTCCCTCCCATTATCTTTTTCTTTTCTTGGATTTTTGTTTTAAAGCATTTCAATCTTATTCTACATGTTATAATTGACACTTCTTGAAATATTTTTTTTTCCTGGATTTTAGTTTGCCTTTTTCTCATTACTATTACTGTTATTATTCTTATGCATTCACTTATTCTAGAGGAGAAAACAAATTATTAGGATTTCTTATATTATTATGATAGGAATTTTTTGAGCATAATATTATCATTTGATATATTGACTCCTCTATATTTAAATAATTTTTTCATTAATATAATATTAAGAATATAAGTGAGTCTAAATTTTATATTAAATAAAAATAAAAAAATGAATAAAACATCATATAAAAAGAAGATTTATAAATTTATTGCTTTAAAGTTTTTGATTGAAAGTGATATTAATTATTTATGTAGGTTAAATTTATATTTTATTAGTGTAGTCTCTTCTAAGAATGACAACTAGGTGGATCTGTTCAGTTTCGATTTATCTCAAATTTGATCTACAAAAAATAGGTAGGGCTAACTCGTTTCACATAAAAAATAAAAAATGCAGGCTAATTTCTCTAACTCGTCCCACATAACATTTAGTCTACAGGCTTGTAGACTAGTCCACGACCCACATAAAAACTTATTTGTTTTGTAATTTTTTTTTTCTGCAAAATAATAAGGGTGTAGGATTTTAATAACTTTATTTTTATTTAATTAAATTAGTATGAATAATAAAGTATGAGTCTATTTTTTAAAATAAGTAATATTCACAATTTTCTAATTTCTAATTTTTAAGTATAAGTTTGTTGAAAATATGAATGATTTTGAACTAGATTGAAATAAAAAAATAAAAGCAAATTAAAGAATTACTTTTGGATAGATTAAACTCGAATGAATAAGTTGATTAGAAAAAACATAAATAATATGTTAAGCTAATGTTACTGAATTTTATGAATTTAAATCAATGCGACATGTGTAAAGAAAATCCATGTTGAAACACCGATGGAAGCGACTCCAATCTTCAAGAAGGAGTGGCTCCTCGATCAGAACGACACAGAGGAATGGAGAACGAAGTTGATGGATGCAATGTACGGAAGGTGTTCGATGAATTGTTTGGTGTGGTTTTTGGAGGAGTGTGGTAGATTCTCTAACTCAGACGACCTTCCAAGGGGGAAGGAAGCTAGAGGATAAGTATGCTAATAAGGCACAAGTCAATGAACTCGAAGAAGAAGTAACTGGTTACAAACCAACAACATAACACTAATTTCGTTCAAGTTGAATTTACAACGGTATGAGTCTCCCTTTTATAGATGAAAAGAGGACTCTAAAACGTGCCTAGCAAGCTACTAAAGGTGTAAAAGAAGAGTGTTGGAGAAGCTACATAGCTTGGGAAGCTTGGGTTGCAAGTTTCAGCTGCCAGCTCAGCAGCTCGATGAAGAAGAAGACTGGTTTGCTGTCTCCCTGGCGCTGAGCGGTGAACATGTAGCGCTGAGCGCCAGCAGTTCTACTTGTACTCTTCTTGGCTTCCTTTGTTCCCTCTTGCTTGGTTACTTTCCTTGCTTTGCATATTCTCCTTGCTGCTTATTGATGACCTACAAACAAAATAAAATGTATTTAGTTAGAGAGAATCATGCTAAGACTTTAGAAAGAAAAGATTAAGTTTTTAATCAACTTCCATTTCATAGTCTTAGTGTGGTTGATGCTTCTTTGGATGGGAAGTCCCTTTAAAGATTGCCATCAAACACACTTAAGTGAATCATCAAGTTAAAATACTCAATTCATTTACACTTTTCTTGCAAGTATTCAAGTTCACTTGCATGTCCTACAAGTATCATCATCCCTAATCTTTTCAATTAATCTTTTCTCAAAAGTCTCATTAATGATTTTAAAGTCAGTTATTTTACAGACTATAACAATTGGTTGGATTTAAAAAATTTGAAGAATAAAATAAAATATCATTTAGATATAAAGATAACTCAAGACTTTTACCAACTAAAGTCATATTAAAACTACAGAATTTGTTGAATAATAAAAAAAGTTAGTAATTTGAAATAAATAATAGCTAGAAAATTCATAAAAAAAGTTAAAAAATTAAAGTAGTAAATTGAAAAAAAAAAAGATTTTGAAATTTGAAGCCTAAGATTCCCTCTCAAAGCAATGTGACCTTTTTCTAGTGACTAAGGAAAAGAAAAGAAGGAAAAAGAAAGTCACTAAGCATCCATGGGGCCAACTTAGAAAGAGATTTGGGAAAAGTGTTTTCTAGAGTTATTAACACCATGCTTTCTCATCTTCTATCATCACAAACAAATCTATACAAATATTAAAATAACTTAGTGAACATTCTTTCCATCCATCAAAAGAGATGAACATGAAGCCATTCAAGAAACCACAAATTCTTCATTCTTTACTCTTATTCAATATCATATTATCAGGTTCTTCTATACAAAACGATGCAAACTACTGTCAAAGTATCAGAAAACAAACACCACTTTTCTTGAATCCCAATTCTTCTATATTAGACAGCATCGTTTTGTGCATATCTCAGAATCTCTATTTCAGAACATCCGTTGGCCTTTTTCATGTCTCTTCATTAGACAAGAACGGTAGATTTCTAACCATCACTCACTCTTCTTGTTCTTCTCTGCAATATGTTTCTCCTACGACTGTCACTGCTGGTTTCCCTTCTCCTCCTGAGCCTAACTCACTTGTTCTCTTCAATTGCTCAAGCACAAAACACCCCATTTTACCAACCATGCAAAATTGTAGAAACTTATACACTTGTGGAGGTGCTGAAGAGAACAAGAACTACCTTCATCCATGTTTAGTTGTTGAAGATCTGAGAAAAGTTGACAAGGATTTTCACCCTCAGCGTCTGAACTGCTCTCACTTCAGCTGGGTGCATAGAAGAACATCAGACGGTGGACATGATCAGGGATTTAAGGTTGGAACAAGAATATCTGTTGACATTCCTCGTGTACCAGAAATTTGTCAAGGGTGTGAAAAGCCTAATGGAAGCTGTGGTGCTGGTTTGAATTGTTTATGTCACCCTAAAGAGTGCAGTAAGTAATTAACTTGGTCATTACACATGCACATACATTTTCTTTGAACAAAACTTTATAAGTAGTTTGAGTTTTATCTTATACAATAAAAATTCACATTTCATTATATTTGATTGAAGAATATTTTACAAAACTGTATCTATCTTTTGCCTGTTTTCTATTTTTTCCTTTCCTTTTGTTTTGAGTTGTGTCTGACTGAATGACTAACGAAAATTTTGCAGAAGACAAGGTCATCTCGAAGGCTGTGATAAAATCTACTGGTAGTGTTTTTTTCTCTCTGTTTTGTTTCATTGGTTCAGTTACTGTTGCCTTAATCATGTGTGTCTAAGAAAGTTTAGCTAAGGGATGGTTTGTTAGTTAAGAGTGGTTGGTGGTTGTACACTTGTCATTTGCTATTAAAATCTAATATAATATGCATAATCTTTGAACATGTTATGTTAACTGTAACTAACATGTATTGAACACGAACCTTGTATATTTTGTCTAAAGGATTTTAAAGTAAGCTCAGATTGAAAGTTTGTCAGAAATGGAAGATGAAATTAAATTTAATTCAATATTACAAAATAAATATATATTACAGATAAAGCTTTCAATTATTTATATATTAAAGTTTGATCTTACTTCCTGTCTATATTAAATTTCCAAATAGTACCTCGAAGAAGATTGTTTCAACTAAAAATGCATATAATAAATAAAAATACGGTCCAAGATAAAATCTGCAACCAAACTTTCAGGGGTTTATAGGAAATATAATTATTCATTTTATTTTACTATGCTGTAAAGCCAACTGAAGCACAAACACTGATAAATGCATAATAAAAAGTTATTTTTCTTCAAGTCTAAGAGATCTATATATTAAAATACCTTTACTTTTTTTTTTGTTAGGATACAGAACTTCGTAAGTTTTAAATATATATATATATATATATATATATATATATATATATATATATATATATATATATATATATATTGAATTTAAAACAATTTCAAAAAATTAAAATATATTAAATTTGAATTGTTTTCTATTCAAATGAATTTATTTTTCAAATGTTTTGGTAAAAAAGATAATATTCAAATTGAACTTTAACTTTTCGTTTGGATAAAATATTTTCAGCATTATGAAATACAGAATTTACTCTAATATTAAATAATATTTAATAATTTAAAATAATATTTTCAATTGATTTTGGTCAAATTTATTTATCAATTAAAGTTCATTAAAAAACAATATTAGTTATCATGTAAAGGAAATTTTCTTTACAGTTAAGGTTTTCGGGTAACATCAATCACAATTTTTTTTTCAACGTTATGAATCAAACTATTTTTGTTTGCCCTGCTTCGATCAATGACTAAAAAGTTCTCTTGAATAAATTTGACTACGATTTTGACCAACTTTAAAAATAATTAACATAGATAATGTTATAAAAAAATAATATTTGTTGACGTCGAAAAAAAAAGCCTAATAGAATTAAAAATAGGTTGTTTTGTATTATAGTTGAAAAACTTATAAATAATCTCAACTTATATTCATAAAATAAAAATAGACCTACTGACATTAGACAAAAGTTCATATTAAAATTGGTTTATAAATAACTTTGAACTTGTTAGCTAAAATTAACTTTAATTAACATTAATAAAAAAATTAAATTTATAATAACATTAACTGAAAACAATCTTGGATGGGATAATTGATAAGAAGTAGACTTTAAGTTTCGAAGACATCAAACAAATATCCTTACAATAGACTATAACCATAACTTTGATGTCATGATAAGAAATGAGTTTTCAGCCTAACTCAATCCCACAAAATTGATTTGTAAGTTTAGATTTGCACCTACTTATATATTATAAATTGGTCTTATCTCTAGTTGATACGCGACTTCCAAATAATAGTGTAACTATCTAATTAACCAAATATAATATATAAAATTACATCCTTTCATAAAAGATACAGAGCATTACCTAACATTTCACATACAAAAAGGAATATACAATATTTCACGAGTGGCCTATAGAGTTTTTTAAAACAACAAAGTTTAAAAGATTCTAACATTACAACCAATGTTTAGCATAACTAAATAGGGATTATACACAAAACAAAAATTAAATCAAGATTAAACTATAATTAGATCTTTCTTAATCATATGAAAGATAAAATTCTAATAAAAAGTATAATAAATTGGTAAACATCCCAGATAAAAGGATTAAGTTTTTCTTTGAACTAGATTATCTTTATAGGAATAAACTATTGATACAATACTTACTTAAACGTTGGGTATCTTTACCAGTATTCTTATCATCCAATCAAAGTTGAAGACCGAAAACACGAACTAAAATATTAAAAATACTCATTGAAAGACAAAGACAAAAGCGATGAAAAATAAATGTGATTTATTGATTTTTTTTTTTTAGAATTCATCAAACACCAATTTCTTACTTTTACTTTTTCTTTGTTGAAAAAATATAAAAATTTATTTTTTTTGTAATTATTTTATCTTTATACTGTGTTAATTAAATGTAAAAGTAAAAGTGTCTTACTTTAAAATTATCTCTTATAATAACATGGAGGAATTTAAAATTGAAGAGAAAAGAAAAAATAAATGTCATTCACATGGAAAGATTGTAAATTTGAATAGTCATCACAATGTAAAAAAGAAAAGAAATGGACATAAAAAATAATGAATTGAAAACTACTAAACTCGAATTCAAAAAAAAAAATAAAAATCGAAGTCATGGTTGATATTAAATTAAAAACCACAGAAGCTGGAAAGAATGATAAGAAAAAGTGAGGAGATAAAAAATAAGGGTAATGATACTTTGACATTTAGAATGTGACAAATTTTTGACATTGTCACGTGTCACATTCTGGGTGATCCACATGTTTTAAAAAATAAAATGACAGAATGACATGTATTCACTGTGGAATTCAAAACAAGTGTCAGATTCAAATATGTCTTCTTGGTGCTAAAAGTTAGCCTAAACTACCCAGTTATTTGTACATTGCTACCAATAAAATTGGTTAAAAATAAACTGTGGAATTCAAAACAAGTGACAGATTCAAAGATGCCCTCTTCGTGTTAAAAGTTAGCTTAAACTACCCACTTATTTGTACATTAATCTCAAGTCTGTTACTACACATTAAATCTACTTCATTCTGTCATTTTTATTTTTTTAAACACATGGACCATCCAAAATGTGACAGTGGCAATGTCAAAAATTTATCACATTTTGAGTGTCAAAGTATCATTATCCAAGAAATAAAGCAGAAATTTAGCAGCGTCATTTCATGAAACAAAACATGAAAACTCGGTAACATTCAGACATGGATGGAAGAAGCCACTAAGTTGTCGTGTTCGCTCTCAATTATGTGTACTTTTGTCTTCCAGTTTTTTGTTTTGGGTTGAAATATCTTAACTTTTGACTAAATCTTATAAATTTACGATTTGATGAGTTTTGAAATATGAGTTAACTTATATAAAAGACCATATATTATATTTAATTCAAAATTTTGTAGTAATAAATTTGTGATTTTTTTTAACTCATCTCTCTAGTCTCTACTTAGTATAGAAGTCCTGATTTCAAAATTTATAAAATTATACGAGTCAATTTCTATGGAAAATATTAAAGAAATATTATTAAAAGAACCTTCACCTTATTTTTGAAACCTCTTGCATTATCTTGGACAAATTTACTTGAAAAACTAATTCAAATCAGAAAAATTAAAAAAAAAATTGCATAGAAACTGACAACAAAACAAATTAGGTTAAAAATATTTGATAAAAAAAATAACATTTGACACTAGTGCAAAAACGTTATTTAACGTCACCCTTTAGACGTCGGTTAAGGGTAAGCACGACGTATATTGATGACCGGTGGCATTTTCGTAAATAAGTTGGCTATATAGATGTCAGTTAGAAGGTGCCCCGATATAATATTTTAGACGTCAGGGCCCCTCCTAACTGACGTCTATATGTCTGACAGGTGGGTGAAAAGTCATTTCTTTCAGTCATATAGACGTCAGTTAGGAGGGGCACCGACGTCTATATGGCGGAAATTAATAGCTATTCACCTACCTGCCAGACATATAGACGTCAGTTGGGAGAGCCCCGACGTCTAAAATATTATAGACGTCTGTTATGGGGAGAACCTACGTCTAAACCCTAAATCCAAAAATTTAAAAAGTCATTTTTTTGACTCCATATAGACGTCTGATCCCGCCACTCCGACTTTTAAAGCACTTTAGACGTCAGTTATTGGAGAAACCGACATCTAAACCCTAAATCCAAAAATTTAAAAAGTCACTTTTTGACTCCATATAGACGTCTGATCCCTCCACTCTGACTTCTAAAGCCTTTTAGACGTCTGTTGTGGGGGGAACCGACGTCTGTAGACGTTTGTTATGGGGGGAACCGACTTTTAAATGTCTGCATTAAAGCACTGCGAATGCGAGGCAGCAGTTACACACACTCATTGTTCATCATCGTCCTCACATTTTCTCTCCACAGGCTACGTTTTTCAGGTTCGTTTTCTCATTTTGCACCGTTTAAAATTAATTTTACTCCGATTACATTACTCTTTGATGAATTATCTTTCATTTCAACCAATTAAAATGGGTTTTCGTTGAGTTTTGTCCAGTTTTGCTCATGTCCTTCGGCAGCGTTCTTGGACGGCGATTTCTTGCGTTTTGCACTCCTCTAATTCCCTCCACTACATTATTAAAACCATCCAATACAAAAAAAAAAGTACAATCCATTCTCTTCAACTAAAATATAAAGTTGTAAACTCGAATCACCATCAGGAGCAACTCGAGAGCCTCAAGTAGAGAAAGATCCTATCAAATACGGCGACATTTTAGACGTCTGACCTATAAAGTCTGATGTCTATATAGACGTCTGACCTATATAGTCCAAAGTCTACATAGACATCAGTCATATCCTGACCGATGTATAATTAACGTCACTCGAATAGACGTCGTCAATTCCATAAATGACGTTAAAAGCCCAAAATAACCGACGTTAAATTCAAATATGATCATGCAAGCCTTAAATAAGAAAAACAATAAACTTATAAAAAATACAGGATGTCTTAAAAATATTAGTTTAATTAATGAAATATAAGTGAAATTAACATCATCTTTCTAATGTAAGATAACGCAATGAATTTATGAAATGTAATAGTTAACTTTTTAATCATTATTTAATGCAAAATTTAGACTCACACCTAAATTTAATTATATTTTATGTTGATTGAATTTTTTGTTAGAAAATTATTTTGTTTAATTTAATTTTTATTTACAATTATAATTATGCATAAAACATTTGTTATTTTCATATAAATATCATTTTATTTGATTTTTGTGAGTCATTATTTTGTTCTCTCGTTTTTAATTCACTTATGAACTCGTTTATTTCTTCTTCAATTATTGATCAATAAAATTAAAGAGAAAGAATCTAATTAATTGATACAGTATACTAACACTAAAATCAAAGTATGTAACACTTCTACGAAAATAAATAAACAAATATTTTTAAGTATGTAATCAGCAAAAAAATTTAATAAAAAATTAAGTAAATATGATTAAATTTATAAGTTAATTAAGCCATTAAATTATACATATGTTTGTAAATATTCAAAGGATTCAACTAAGACCTATGAAACTGGAATTAAACTACCGTAATATTTATTTAAAAAATCGGAATTAAATCTTACATCATTCATTCAGAAAAAAATTAAATCTTTCATCCAAAAGAAGAATAGAACAGAATTGTGTCTAATGAAAAGTTTATTATGATTTTTATTAAGAAGAAAAAGTTTAACAAAGACAACAAAAAGATGAGTTTAGACATTTGTGGATGAAGGAAGTGGTCATTTCATTGTAAAATTGAACGATAAACATGAAAAACAAAAATGGTGGGGTATTATGTGTAAATATAATATATGAAGTTATTGATAATGGATAACCTAATTAATTAAAAATAAAAAAAAATAAAGTGTAGATGGATCCCACAATTTTAGAGATTTTACTTAAGATAAAGGTGTCTATGATTTTATGCTTGAAAATATATAAAGTATGAACTAGGCTAAATAATTTTCTCTATAACTAATTAAGTGATGTTTAAGAATATTTTGTGAGAATTCACAAAAGAAAAATAGGTTAAATATTTTTATTGAATTTTCCTTTTTATTAAGTCTCCATCTTTGGATATAATTGAGTATATAGTTTATCTGTCCATATAATATAACTCGTTCAATGTACTTTTTATATAAATTAAAATAATTAGCTTGAGTAAAAAAAATGTCTTTGAGAATTATTCTTTAAGGAAAGTATATTAGAATTTCTTTTTCCAACTAGAACATTTTTTTTTATTTAGTTATTAACTTCTAATACATTTTAATATATAATTTTGTTTTGCTAAATTATATTTTAATATCTTTAAAATTTCTCTCATTAAAATAGCATTATATCACACCATAATTATTTATCATAAATAATATATATAATTTATATTTCAATAATATTTATTTATTATATTTTTTAATTATAATATATTTTATGTATATTATTTCTTATTCAATATTTACTCCTAACACGTTTTTTTTATTAAAATTCATTAAAATCATTTTTTTTTAATACATCATATATAAGATTTTATCTCAAACAAAAAGAATCACAGAATATTACACAAATGTTTAGAATTGCTAATCATTATATATTAAAACTACATGTAATATAAAAAACCAAAATGTAATTATAGTTATAGATGAAAAAATTTTATTTAAGTAACTTTTAAATAAAAAGGTAATTATTATTTTATATAAAAATATTGTTTACAATATATTGCAAATGAAAATTAATTATGTGATTTTTTATGAAAATATTACTTTACTTAATCGAATTATAAATTCAAAAATAATGTATGCACTAATTTAATATTATAATATCAAAATTAATATATAAAAAATAATTTATACGCTATAAGTGAAATATAATAAATTTTAATAAACTATAATACTAAAAATAAATTATTAAACCAAAAAAATAGAAATAATAATTATATATATTTAAATTTGTAATTATTTTAATTTGAAATATATATTTCTATCTTAATTATATAATATTTTTATTTTTAGATTAAAGCTAGCAGTAATTAGCAATAAAAATGAGAAAAAAAAAACAGTTAGAAAATATCACAAATTTAAAACTAACATAGATTTTTATTGGAATTAAAAGTAGACGGGAACTTAGTTTCCTTGCTGGTAATGTGAATGTGACTCTTTATGCACAACCATTCTTTCCCTATCTCAAGAACAATATCAAAGAGCATCAACATATTTTTTTCTCATCAATACCAAGCACAAGCAGAAGTATATAAAAGAAACAAAAATAAAAACGCTGTCTCATTTAAGCAAGTCAACAAAATTAATCCAAACCAATTCATAAAAGCATAATAGGCAGTCAAGAAAAACTCTGTGAACAATGGAGGTGTGAGCTGAATGCAAGACTAGTTCAGAGAAAATGCAAAAACATTTTACTTAAGCAACAATAAAATTTGAACCTATAACATGCACAATTTGACTGAATCTAATCAATTCCATGAATTTTCTAACAGTTTCCAAAATTATTACATGCATGTTAAGCATCAGAAGCAGCTGTAGTGAATGTTGTATATATATATATATATATATATATATATATATATATATACTATTACTACTACCTTCTGCGCTTCAAGGGTCCTGTCTTATAGCCACCCTTCGTTGCACTCTTTCAAGATCTTTGCACTCAATGTTGTGAATGATTGTTCCAATTCGAATAGCAGACAGTGGAATGCAACTCCCACTTCGTGAGTTTATGTCAGAATACATCATTTGATTCGATTCGTCATACTCTCTCGCGTTCTTTGAGCGTTGGTGTTTGTCACTTCTGAGAAAAGGCAGAACAAATAACAAATACATGTGACTAAACGATGGAGAAAGAAGCAATCAGGGGTAGCATATAAGCCATAGTTTCCATTTTGGATAGCATTTAGCCCATAGACCAAATAAAATGTACAAATTTCAAACCCCACTTTCCGTTTTCTTTAATTTTAAAACGCAACCCATATAAATTTTCTTTGGTTCCTCTTCTAACAAGTGTACCTAATGCTACCTTAAACAAGGTTATTTTGAAGTAGAGCATGAACAGGGCTATTACTTCATTTGACAGTGTTTATTAAGATGAATAATTTCGTAAGCCACCATTAAACAGCATTGAAAAGACTAAGGCTTTATTAGAATAAGGTTAGGGTGTAAAGCAATCAAGTCATTTGTGCAAAACTGTGTAACTAAACTGAAGAGTAGTCATAAAAAAAAACCCCAAGCAACAGAGACTTCTTTCCAATATTTTCCCCGTCTTGTTCCATTTTCTACAAAATACTACGAAATTAATGTTCTTATTGCTGAGTATTAAAAGAGAAACGAATGTATCAGAAGAGAATCCGCGAAGAGTATTGGCTAACAAGTTAAATGTTGATGAAGTAGTGCGACTTCTCCACAGTGACATAGCCATTTCAAACATGTAATGCCTACAAATTCAGAACCCATTTGCTTAATTTGCTTAAGCTTATAAAAGCATATCGTAAATTATATAAAGAAAAAATGACATTTACAGAGGTTTTATGTTAAGCAGAAGTCTACATTTAGTTATAATCATATAAAAAAAACTTACTCAGAAAAGTGATTTTACATGTCATTTCTCAAGAAATAAGTTTGGATTAAAAAATATTTTCTTTTTGGTTCACGTTAAAAATTTAAAATATTACATTCGTAAGTATTTACAGAAAATTCAAAATAATATAAATAAATAATGTTGGGTAATGAAAAGCAGTTGGCAAATGTCATATGTAATGAAAATCCACCATATAGATTCACGTACAGCATTGTTGCATAGTACCAAGTGCAAGCTGCAAGCCTGTTTACTTTCATGTTGTTGATTGTGCGTGTAGTGTAACTTAAGCTAATTAGTATCATGGAACCAGTATATGTTAAAGAGCGGAAGCAGTTGTTTGTTTTCTCCATTTTCTTGCAAGTACATTAAGGTATACTACATGCAAGCATAACCAATACCCAACATATATTTTGAAAACATTAAAAATGGGTCTGTAGTGTGTACTCAATGATCTCTACGTGATTCCTCATTAGGAACGGTTAATGTTTTAAAAGTTCAGTTACTTTTGAATAAGTCAAACGTAAATATAGGAGTTATGCGCCATAGCAGTTTTATTTTGCAGTTTTTTTGTTTCTGATATGTAAGGCTATAAAGTAGCCAACTTTATTCCTTTTCGATAATATACAGAGAGCAATAATATACAGAGAGCACTTCTGCACTTTTATCTCTGCATACCAACATTCTTTTGCACTTTTATCTCTGCGTACCAACATTCTGGTATCAAAGCTCCATCCGGGACCTGATCCAAAAGTAAAAGTTGCAGTCTTCTCACTATCATACGCAATGGCATCAGAAAATTCATTTGTCCAGCTTGCTATTCCCAAATTTGATGGTCATTATGACCACTGGGCTATGCTTATGGAGAACTTCTTAAGATCCAAGGAGTACTGGGAGTTGGTGCAGCATGGAATCCCAAAATCTGTAAAAGTCACACCTCTTACCGAAGTACAGAGGAAACATGTTGATGACCAGAAGTTAAAGGATTTAAAGGCAAAGAATTACCTATTTCAAGCGCTGGATCGTTCAATTCTAGAAACAATCCTCAACAAGGATACTGCAAAAGATATATGGGACTCATTAAAGCAAAAGTACCACGACACTTCAAAGGTTAAGCGAGCACAATTACAAGCTCTCCAAAGAGAATTTGAAATTCTCCACATGAAGCAGGGGGAGTCCGTTAATGATTATTTTGCTCGAACACTCACTATCGCCAACAAGATGAAAGCTAATGACGAAAACAAAGGTGATGTTGCGGTTGTTGAAAAAATTCTAAGATCCATGACTCCAAAATTTGACTATGTTTTGTGTTCCATTGAGGAGTCTAAGGATACCGAGACACTAACGGTTGATGAACTACAAAGTAGTCTCCTTTTACATGAGCTACGAATGTCATCTCATGTGGAAGAAGAACAGGCTCTGCAAGTTTCCCATGTAGGTTACAACACAGCCCATGGTCGAGGTTATAGAGGGCGTAGGGGAAGCTTTGGATGGCGCGGAAGAGGACGCAGTCGTGGACAAGGTCGTGGACGAGGTCGACAAAGTTTTGACAAATCTCATGTGGAATGTTACACATGTCATCACCTTGGACATTTCAGTTGGGAATGTCCATACCAACAAAGAGAAGCTAACTATGTCGAAAATGATGAAGAAATGTTGTTGATGGCTCATACAGAGATAACCAAGACAAATGAAGATACTATGTGGTTCCTTGATTCTGGATGTAGTAATCACATGTGTGGGAGGAAGGAGTACTTTTCAGATCTTGATGAGCATTAAAAAGATACAGTCAAACTGGGCAATAACTCCAATATGACTGTCACGGGAAAAGGCAGCATTAGACTTCATATTCATGGCAACGCCTATATAGTTACTGGAGTCTTTTTCGTGCCAGACTTAAGAAACAACCTACTCAGTATCGGGCAATTACAAGAAAAGGGTCTTAGCATTCTCTTCCAACACGGCAACTGCAAAGTGTATCATCCACAAAATGGTTTACTCATGGAAACTCACATGTCTTCCAATCGAATGTTCCTATTGCATGCCATTTCTTCACTTACCAAAACCACTTGCTTCCACACAACAGTAGAGGACAACATGCATCTTTGGCACTGTAGATATGGTCATTTAAATTTCTGGGGTCTAAATACTCTTTATCAGCAGAATATGGTATATGGTTTACCACTGATCAAGACCCCTACCAAATTATGCAAGCACTGTTCAATTGGGAAGCAGTCATGTGATTCATTTCCAAAAGCGTCTTCTTGGCGGGCTACACAGATTCTACAACTAATTCACGCAGATATTTGCGGACCAATTACACCTATCTCCAATAGTAAAAAGAGGTATTTGCTCACTTTTATTGATGACTTTAGCAGGAAAACTTGGATCTAATTCTTGACTGAAAAGTCAGAAGCTTTTTCTGTCTTCAAGATTTTCAAAGTTCATGTTGAAAAAGAAGCTGAGTCCTCCATCAAAGGCCTGCGCACTGATCATGGGGGAGAATTTACCTCTCAAGACTTCACCAAATTCTGTTCTGACAATGGTATTCGGAGACAGTTGACAACCGCATATACTCCACAACAGAATGGGATCGCAGAACGCAAGAATCGAACCATCATGAACATGGTTCGAAGCATGCTCTCAGAGAAGAAGATGCCCAAAATCTTTTGGGCTGAAGCTGCCGCTTGGTTAGTGCATATTTTAAATCGAAGTCCCACATTAGCCGTGAAAAATCAAACTCCCGAAGAAGCTTGGAGTGGAGTCAAACCTTTAGTTAAGTATTTTCGCATTTTTGGTTGCCTTTCACATGTTCATGTGCTAGATGCTACGCGAACCAAGTTAGATGATAAAAGTCAAAGTTGTGTTTTTTTGGGAGTCAGTGAAGTCTCAAAAGCTTAAAAACGGTATCATCCAATTTCAAAAAAAATTTCAAGCAACATGTCGCAGCTATCGCATGTGATTTAGAATGGGGAGATAAAGAAGATGTTATTAACGATGAAGAACATGAGGTTGAAAACACAACACCAGATATAGCGCAACAACAAGTATGTCATGATCTTGCTATAGGAGAAAATGAACATAATATTTCCTCTGATCCTTTGACAACAGAACATAGTCCCCTTCTGCAACGATCTCGAAGACCACCTCTCTGGATGAGAGACTACGAAACTGGTGCAGAATTTTTTGAAGATAGTCCAGAATTTTTTGAAGACAATCCAGAAGCAAATATGGCTCTATCTACAACAAGTGACAACTTGAAACCAGCACCGGAGCCAAAACATTCCAAATCAAACAAAAACAAATGGCCATTCTCCAACAAAACCAAGCTCTCCTCCAATATATGAGGACTCCAACAAGCATGCGCCATAGGGCAAGTCTTAAACATCTTATCACCCAAACAGAGCACACTAAGTCTATCCAAAATTTGATTGTGCCTCACAACGAACCAATGAACGGAATACAGAGTAGTAATCAAAAAATACCTGATAACTCCATCAACCTCGTCATAATCAGTAACAGGGTTAACAGAAATGTCAAGATACGGTGTGAGGAGCCGATAGACGCATAAAAAACGTCGTCGTTAGTGTCGAGCTGAGTATGGAAGTGAGAGTCCTCGAAGCGAAGCGTGAAAAATGCGAGCTTGTGGTCGTTGTCGCCGGCGGGAAATAAAATGAGGGCATAAGGGTGATGGGGGTAGGTGAGGAGGTGGAGGCAGTTATGGAGGAAGGGGGAAGCAGTGTCGTTTTGTTGGGTGGAGGAGAAGAGGGAGGCGATGGAGGAAGCAGTGGATGGGAGAATGGAAGAAGGGTGGGAAGAGAGAAGGAACTGTGAAGGTAAGAGGTATGGAGTGTAGTGAAGACAGGGTTGCAGAGAGGTGGAAGAGAAGATAAGGGAGAGCGAATTAGGGTTAGGGTTGAAGTGAAGAGTACCCAAAGGGAGGGAAGAGGAACTGAAGAGAAGAAGAGGAGCTACTGTAGAGAATCCCACTGGGAAGAATGATTTCCATTCTTCTCATAGCTCCATTGCAATTGCACAATCCGTGTAACAGAATCATACAAAATAAGATTTTCAAAAAAAGAGTAAATGAATATTTTGGAAATTATTAATTCTAACTTGCATTTGGCTTCAAAATACAGAGCCATTAAAACTTAAGAAAAATTATATTTTCAACAGAAGTAAAAATTAATTTGTTTAAACTGAAACTAAAAAATAGTTCACACAAATTGAACTGCTTTTTATTTTATAAAATTAGATTAAACTGAATTATATTAAATTGTACTAAAAATAATATAAATTAAACTGAATTACTAATTATACTAATTTTAAACTGAATTATACTAATTTTAATACTACACTATTTTTAAAATATGATTTTAACTTTATCTAATAACAAAGTAACTACTAACTATACAGAATTATATGACTTACTAAACTAGGAAAAATCTAACAGAAGCTATCTCAACAAGTTTTAATTAGTAAAAATTAATTTAGGAAGCTTAAAAACAATACAAACAATTACTATGCAAAAATTCACAATGCAAAGCTGAAATTTAAAACTAATCTACTAACTATCAATTAGAATGAACATATAAAATCTGAACAAACCTAATACTGCTATAATCAACTAAACAACAACTAAGCAATTTGAAAAAGTCCAGTATTAATCATTAATGTTTTCAATCTTCTCATTGGTAGGGAAAACCTGCACAGGCACAGAGACAGGGCAAAACTAATTACAAGAACATAGAACAAAAGACAAATTTATCTAAATGATGATGATGATATGGGGTCTGAAAACAAATTCAGAAATCACGTCACTACATTGATGAAAGTGTTGTGATAAACTCTGAAAACAAATTAAAAAATTTCTAGGAAGCTGTCTGGAAATGGGATGGCAGAAGTAATTCCAATTCCAATTACAACAAAAAGAAATCACCAATTCAGTACACACTATGATCTGTAGTGAGTCTTAATTACAAGAAAAAGAAATCAATGTTAATTGTGTGGAAAAGTTGTTTGAGGATCCACAAAAATAATTCATTCATGTGAAATATTAACAAAGACAAGTGCTAAACACTCACCAATGCAGTCCCCGCAAGTGCTACAAGTGCTGACAGAAAGTTGAAGAACAAAGCTTTTGGTATGCTGAAACCAGATCTAATGAGAATACCAAAATCACCAATCTATATGTGAAAGAAAATAAAAGCATAAAACTTTTGGGTGGCAAAAGTAAGATCTGGAAATTGCAGAAATATGGTCATTTGCATCAATTTTGTTTCACCAATTAGGAAATGTTAACCCTGAATGCTCAACTTATATTCGCCTAAATGTGTCACTAATGGATGATACTTAAGATCTGGAAGCTGCCAGAATGATAAAAAGCAACTATTATTTCATCTTTCTAGTATTTCAACAAAGGAATATAATTATCTATCTACATCCATTGAAAATCCAATCCATTCATCATTACTAAAATGGAAAGTCTTGGATCAGATTGAATGTATTAACGATGATAAACAACTACACATCCACTTTTAGAAACTTATTGTATATGATTTCGTCCCCAAACAAACATAACTATCTTACAAACACTTTTCAGTAAATTCACCCTAACAAAAACTAATTTTTGATTATAATTGACTATTTCAATAATCAATTATCAAAACAATCATATTTTTTTAGTTGTCGCAAACACGCTTCTTCATGGACGGAATGGATTAGACTTTTTAAATGGAGTTTTAATAGATCAAAAATGGATTATTTTATCTAATCCATTAATCAGACTAAGAATTAAGCCAATTCATCCTTTTGACACCCTTAAATCTTGCTAAAGGATCATCAAGTAAAACTTGTGAAGAAATTGTACTTAAAGAAAGCTTAGATTTTGGAAATCTATCAATAAAAAAATTGTGCATACCGATTCAACTGCATTTTCAAATAACTCTCTTGCTCGCTCCAATTTATTCTTTCCACATCTCTTCACAAATTTAGAGAGATAAGTAACCCATATGTCTTTAACATGAGGGTACTTAAAGATCTTTAGTCCTCTTTCATAAACTTTAAAAGCATCTTCAAAGTACTTATGTTCCTGCATAAATAAATGAAAGAAATTGTCCATATGCCAAAATCAGCTCAGAAAAATCCAAAAATGCAAAAAAAGTACAACCTACCTCCAAAAAGTATGCATAATTGATTATTATTTGCGGTGTGGCTATTGGTAAATCCAAAATTCGCTCATAAACAGCACGTGTAGATTCAAAATAACCTAGGCTTTCCTCTAAATCAACATAAAATGTCCACAATCTCAAGGATTTATGTAGCTTCATCTGGACTGGTTCATTCCCATCCGCAGCCACAAAAAGTAAGGCAAAAGGCAATTGAAAAGTTAGTCCACTCTTCATAATAACATTTCTTGGGTGGGGACGACATGGATTGTAATAAATTTGATCCATATACAAACAAAAACCACTTAAATGGGTTCGAATTTAAAATCTAATCCATTTTATTTAAAACCAGTTAGAATTTATTTTTATAAACCAACTTCCCAAGCAACCCAGTTATGAACAAGTTTTTAGCTGAACAGGCTTATGTAGGATATTCTTATAAACAAGCTTATTCACACTAACAACGTATTGACAGGATCACAACAACTTGCCGAAAGGATCGCAATGACAAGCCCTTCAAAGCCTTGCATATAGCACATAACCATTCATATGTAGTAGGACTAGGACACACAAAACCTACTAATCCAATATTAAATCAACTCTTTATGTTCCAGAGATATCCATTCTTAACCAGGATTACAAAAGTCACTAGAAGTTATTAGAAAGTAGATTTTAAATTGGCCTTATCTCTAGTCGACGTGGGACTTCCAACACAACCCGACAATGGGTAGAAACAGAAATGCCCACTTAGAACTCGTTAGGATAGGATCTAATCTGACTCTGATACCATATTAGGAAAGTGAGTTTTAATGCCTAACTCAACCCTACAAAACCGGCTTGTAAGGTGAGGTTTGCACCTCACTTATATATTATAAATTGGCCTTATCTCTAGTCGATGTGGGACTTCCAACAGAAGTAGGTCTTGAGAAATACTTTTTCTCCCAAGAAATCATTTCTTAGGAGACACAACAAGCAATTGCAAGTCTATTGGTTAAACCATGACGCAGAATAACAGATGCAAAAGAAATCTCAAAGTTAGTTGAAGTTATATAGGTGAAATTGAAGTCAAAGGTGGTGTTTTACAAGGCCTTTTTGTGTCTATGGCTGTTGTTAACTCTATTTTTTCTTATTTTTCCGTGTTAATACTCTTTTTTTAGAATATTTTAGTTTTTAATTCATTAGAAATAGTATAGTTTAAAGTAATTAGAATAAAAATAGGTTTTAATAGAAATAGTGTTAAATTTGTCTTTTTAGTTAAATAAAATAGGTTTTTAAATAATTTGGTATAGTCTCTTTTAGAAAAATATTCAGAAAATAAAAATAAAACTTTCTTTTGTTGTTTAATTCTTCATTCTTTTTCTTTTTGCAGATTGACCCTTGGAAGAATGGTCCTTACTTAAAGAGAAGTTTAGGGTTTAGGGTTTAGGATGTGATTAGAAAACAATTGAATAGAAAATGAAGCGTAAGGATGTGATTGAAAACAATTGAGAATCTGATTGCACTTGTAGTGACAGTGTTATGAATGTCGATGATAGGGCTTCATTAGAGTTGGGTGAGTCACTTGTGAATAGAGAAGAAAGAAGAAGCCTTTGCGTTAAGAACATAAGAGCATGGATTGACATATTTAAAAAACGCAGAGGTGATCTGGCACAAGTTAGTTATTTCTTTTATGTTGAAGTCATTTTTACCTCTATGACTTCAACTGTGAGACGACTCGAATCGCCTGAGAGTAGGTTATGATGACGAAATGCAAGGAAAGATTGGTCCATCAAAGGACAATCGCCTGTTATTGAGAACATGTTAAGACGATGAAAATGCAAGGAAATGACATTGGTTTACAAAAGAACTGTCTTGTCAATATAATGTGTCTTTTGAGTAGAAATATGATGTTAGGGCATGTTGGGATGTGTGTAAAGTGCTTATGTTATATTATATGATAGTAATGATGTGATTAGTTAGTCTATGTGTAATGTGTTTATGCCATGTTATGCTACAAGATATTTCTGGTAGCTCACCAAAATGTTGTGGTTGTGATTTTCACCTACGATGATCGTACTTGTACGGAAGTAGATGTTATTGCAGGTATAGCTAATTTGAAGTTGAGTGACGAGATACGTGGGAAAACAATGGGGTTTTATTTCTACTAATAACTTTGTAATGAGATTCTATAAACATTGTATAATTACACTTGATTTATGAAGTTTTCTTAAAGGCAAATATAATAAATTGAGGTTTTCAATTAATTTTAATACTAGTTTATAAATTAGTCGAATATGAATATAGTTACGATTTCTTGAATAAAAAATTATAACTGTATTTTATTAACTTAAATTTAATTTATTTTTTATTTAATTAAAATTAATTTTTAATTTATATTTAATTAGATGTATAGTTTATTTTATATTTTTTATAATTTATTGTAGATTTTATTTCTAAAATTTATAAAAAACTATTTTTGGTCGCAAGTTTTTAAAAAATTCTCAAATATTTTTTATTTAGATATTCAACTAGTAATAAATAAATATCAGTTATTTCTTCTTCTATTAATAATATCTCAACTAGTAATATCGTGCTCGGACGATCTCTTCTTCTATTAATAATATTTCAAGGATATTGAGTTATTTCTTACATTATCTTATCTTGTTACCTTATTATTTTTTTTCTTTAGTTAGATATATTTTTTGGTGAAAGAGTGTGTGAATATAAAACTCAAATCATAAACTAAAAAATATTAACGTAGGTGTTTGAAGTTATCAAGCTTCAAATGAAGGTAAATCGATTTATCATCTTGAAAAAAAATTATATTTTTACTATTTAAATATTAGAATTTTCGCTAAAACATTTAAATAAAAGTATGATTAAATTACTCTTATATACAATCAATTTAAAATATTTTTATAATAACACAATAAAAATTTAAAATTTATGTTTCTTAATCATATTCATGTTAAAGTTTGGCAAAATATTAATTATAAAAACAATAATTATTTTTAGTCTCTAAATATTATAAAAAAAACTATATTTCCATTTTAAACTACATTATAAAATATTCAGTCTCAAAATTTTATAAAGCCCATATAAAATATATTTTTCAACAAAACAAAATTTAATTTAAAAACAAAATATACCTTTTATAATAGTTTAAGAAAAAATATATCTAACTAAAAAACAGTTGTAAAAAACAATGGTTAAATGGTTTATCTGAGAATAAAAAAGCAGACAAAAACACGGTCATTCAGTGACAGAGAGAAGAGGCGAAATGTCACAGCAGGGAAAGCTAATGCCATTGACACTGCCATGGTAGCCATATTCTCTTTCATCAATTCCCGCCACTACTCTTCAACGCTCTCTCCAAAACATGCGCTCCAAGGACAGAATCGCATACTTCTATGACGGTACGTTTTTTTTTTCCTTATATTCTTCAAATCGCGTTCCTTCGTTTCTTTGTTTTCTTGTCCGATTCTTCTTTCACGAAATTGAACTCGTGATGTTCGTCAACGCTCTTCGTATCACGCAATTTTCAAATTCCTAGCTCGGTTCGTTCTTGAATATCGAAACCCTAGCCATGTGAGGTTTTTCATGGCGAGATACCGAGGATTCGTTAACCGGTAACAACGAGTTGTGAGCAATACTATATAAAAAGTATAGGAAGTATTTTCAACCTAAAATCAAGAAAATGGGATTATAGTTCTTTCTACTTATATATTATTCATTTTACTTAAATTCCAAAGAAGTCGCCTGTACAATAAGGATATGATTTTGTCTTTAGAGCTGTTTTAGGTTTCTGATTCTGCTCCATGCTTGGCTCAGTATTTTTTCTGAAAGATTCAATGTAAAGAATTTTGGATAGTTGCACTTTAAAAAACTCTATTTGGCTGTCACTATGGAGTTTAGTTTTACATTTTTTTTTTGTTATTACTCACGCTGTTCAGTAAGAAAATCAGCATCTGCAATGACAGTCGAGTTCTGTGAGGAGCTGTTCGATCTTGAATACCAATTGGTTTTCGGGTTCTAGGTTTTAAATTTTGGTGCACATTTGCAATTGTGGCTGCAACATCAAGGTTTTTGTGGTTTTCACAAATGAGGACACCAGCCATGTTTATTTGCAATATGACGAATTGCAGGTAGCTGCAACCTCAATTTAAAACATTGGCTCATGTCAAGAAGTTCCTTTATTACATTTGTTAGGAAAGTATAAATTGACAAGTGAAATTATTTAATGAAAGTGCAATGTTTAGTTCATTGAGAACTTAGAAAAGCTTTGCTTTTCAATTTCCATTTACTGTCTGTTTATTTTTGAGTCCTTAACAGTGTCATGACAGCCGGATTAATATTTATGTTATCTGCTAGGTTTTGTTTCTTTGCATGTTTTTTATCTACTCATGCATTTCAATGTTCATATTGCAGGCGATGTTGGTAGTGTTTACTTTGGTGCAAAGCATCCAATGAAGCCACACCGGCTTTGCATGACTCATCATCTTGTTCTCTCATATGACCTTCATAAGAAAATGGAGATTTATGTTAGTTACATATATAGGCTGTTCTGCATTTTATTTATGTTTGTTTTTTTGTTGCCAAGTTGTTGATTGCATAATTTTGTTCTGATGGTTTCTATTTTATGTATGATCCAGCGTCCACATAAGGCTTATCCTGTTGAGCTTGCCCAGTTTCACTCGGCTGATTATGTTGAGTTTTTGCACAGGATTACGCCTGACACTCAGCACTTGTTCTTAAATGAACTGACGAAATGTATGTTATTCAGTTTTAAATGCATTCAGATGTAATTTTAAGAGTTATGATGAAACCCAAATACTGAACGTGTAATTTGTCCTGGATGCAGCTGTCACTAAATTAGGGTTCCATGTCCAAAAACATTTGCCTGGGGGGGAGGGGGGGAGAGGAGGATAGTTCCATAAATGTTTTGGATTAACATTATCTAACCCTAATGTTCATGGCAGATAAGTGTGGGGGGAAAGGGAGGGATTTTGAAAGTACTGAAGAATATAGTAAATGTTTACCTATAATTCCTGTTACTTTTCATCAAATATGTGGTTTCCTCCCTAGTTCCTTCTATAAATTATTGATATTTGACTTTTGAAATTAATGTTTTCCAACCACAATGGTTATAGAATTATTTTTCTTATATATTATTAACTTATCGTTAGCTTCCAGCTAATATCAGGTTTCTCTTATTTTTTTTAATCATGTGTCAGATAATCTTGGAGAAGACTGCCCTGTATTTGACAACTTGTTTGAATTTTGTCAGATTTATGCTGGCGGAACTATAGGTATAATATGTTTATAATAGTGCTTCTCTGAATTTTTGTTATGCCTAGTTTGTCATATGTATGCTGATTCACTCATGTGCCTGCAGATGCTGCACGTCGATTGAACAACCAACTTTGTGATATCGCTATAAACTGGGCTGGTGGACTTCACCATGCCAAGAAATGCGAGGCATCTGGGTTTTGTTACATCAATGACTTGGTTTTAGGAATCTTGGAGCTTCTTAAATATCATGCCCGTGTTTTGTATATTGATATAGATGTGCACCATGGTGATGGCGTAGAAGAAGCCTTCTACTTCACTGATAGGTCAGTTGGTGTCTAATATCATGTTTGGCTTATGAGGTGAAGCTATTAATGATTGAGAATATAGGGAGTTTAGCCATACTTCTTGTGACTTCTCTACCTTGTTAAATGGTAAACTTTCTCATTACAGGGTGATGACTGTCAGTTTTCATAAGTATGGAGACCTGTTCTTCCCGGGTACTGGTGATGCTAAGGTGATTGTCTTTATTCTCTTTGTATCTCTGGTTGTGCCAATCACTTTGTTCTATCAGACTATCACAACCTTACTATTACATTAATATTAATATTCTAAATCTGGATTTCACTGTTGCCCATGTTGTAATCTGCTGAATGGAATGCTATGTGCTTTCTGAAAAGCTTTTTAAATACTCTATAGATTGGAATGATTTGAACTGATTTTACCATATTAAAGGAAATAGGAGAAAGAGAAGGAAAGTTTTATGCGATAAATGTCCCACTGAAGGATGGTATAGATGACCTTAGCTTCACACGACTTTTCAAGACTGTAAGTTCAATTTTTTTTTTCCTTTTCTTTTTCTGCCAAACTTCAACCTAAATTATAAAGCTTCTCATTTCAATACTCATTTCATTATTTCTGCTTGGTGGTAATTTGTCTGAACTTTTTTAAATACTTATGCCATAGATTATTTCCAAAGTAGTTGAAACATATCAACCTGGTGCAATAGTTCTCCAGTGTGGAGCAGATTCGCTTGCTGGAGATCGCTTGGGTTGCTTCAATCTCTCTATTGATGGTGCTTATCTCCCTGTAAATTTCCTTTCTGATGAAAAAATATCACCATTCAATGTTAGGGATAAAGCCTGGTTGTTCTTGTTTATGTTCAGTCTGTCTTCTCAAATATTGGTCTCTATTGCTTAGTGGATGGTTTAGCTTGATTAGAAAATTTATTTTTCAATGTTTCTTTAATAGGTCACTCCGAATGTGTTAGCTTTGTAAAAAGATTCAATTTGCCATTGCTGGTGAGTTTATATTAGTTTATGTTTGCCTTCCACTCACATGTGCTATGGATGATTTTACAAGAATGGACTTCTGTCACAGGTCACTGGAGGTGGAGGATACACAAAAGAAAATGTTGCTCGATGTTGGACTGTTGAAACAGGAGTTCTTCTAGATACAGAGCTTCCTAATGGTATTAGTCAGCCTCTTTTCAAGTCTTGATTTATGAAATGTTATTCCAAGATTTTATTTTCTTTTGTTAATGGGATTGGATATTTATTTTGTTCATGCTTCAAAGTGAAACTGAAACACTATTGTCATGTGAATTGTCAAGTGATGGTTATTTAAACACTACAGACCTTTGAGGCTCTGTAAACTTAACTGAGTAAAGCCACCCCTCAAATTCACTGAATACTGAATCTCCTCTATGTTGCGCTTCCCAGCCTTTTATTATCTTTGTTACTTCAAATGGTTTCCCCTTCCTTTCTACCCTCTTTGCCTCATAGGCAAGGTTGTTTATTGTTATGACCAAAACCCCTGCTCTGCTCCTTTCTCATAATTTCTATGAGCATAGGATTTCGGTAGTTGCACACAACACTTGGAATGGGTGAAAAAAATACGCAATACCGATTTTCCCTCAGGAGCATAGGAGAGTTTGCTTTACATTTAGTAATTGTTGCATTATATTTATTTTGCAACATTTGCTCGGAGAGTAATTTATCCCCAAAATGCTTTCTATCTTAGTTATAAGTTTGTGCTTTTTAGGTTTATGTCCTGACAGACAATATAATCCTCCTTAACCCTACGAGCCCCTAAACAATACCATACATGTGTTGTCCCATATAGTCGATTCCGCATTCCAGATTTAAATTCTGTCCTACTGTTTTCAGATTAGAAATGTTTCTTACTTGCTTTGTTCTGTCTTGCAGAGATTCCGGAAAATGATTATATTAAATATTTTGCACCAGAATTCTCTTTGAAGATTCCAAATGGGCAGATAGTATGTATTTATTTGTTGGGGTTTCTCTTCTATTGAGTTTAATTTGTTTGATGATTTGGGATTTCTTTTTGGCATTTAATGTCTCTGATTTCATTGGATAGGATTAAAAAGTACTCATTAGAATGTTTAATTTGCATCTAGTGGTATCTTTCCTCTTTACAATATTGCTTGTACTAATCTTTCCTTTAAATTGATCAGGAAAACCTAAATAGTAAATCATATCTTAGCACTATTAAAATGCAAGTCTTGGAAAATCTTCGTTGCATCCAACATGCTCCAAGTGTTCAAATGCAGGAGGTGAGTGTGAGTTCATCCTTGAAATAGGAGGACCCCATCTTGTGGGCAGACTCAATTACTTTATCATAAAATTGTTTCTTGTGAATGTTTTGTTTTTACTTTAGAGGTGTTGTGTTCGAAGCTCTTTAACTTGTATTAATAATCTGTTGGCAATGGTTACTAATCAATTTTTGGGAGGTATACCTTTAACCATTTTAAGTGAAAATATTCCTTCCTATGATGCTTCTAAATTAAGATGAGAATCATTGGTAGATTGTGGAGAGTGAAGGTTTCTAAAGTTGGGTGGAATTTCAGGAACTATATATCAACTGATTCTGTAAAATTGTTAAACTGAAGGATGGTAGCCATTGAAGTTGGGCATTTGGACTATTGAAATCTATTATTTAGGCTATGCTTGTTAGTAAACTTGGAATCTCGCTAATAATTAATTCTTCAAAATGTTTCTTGTCAATCTCCATTCTTTGTTGAATTGTTTTGGACTTGGGTTCAAACCCATCTGATGATGTCGGATCCAACTACTTTTAGCAATGCATCAACTAATGTTTTGTGGATCACAGGTCCCTCCTGACTTCTACATTCCAGATTTCGATGAAGATGAGCAGAACCCTGATGAGCGTATTGATCGTAAGGAAAAAGAAAATAATTATTAATTGCATTTCTGATCTCTATATTGATCTGTGATTTTGGAATGTCTAATTTGGATTGCTCATATCTAGTCTTGATATTTCTCTAATTGTTCAAAGAAGTCGTAAACCACAATTTTTCCATTCAATAATAGGGAGAGTAACTCTAAAATTACTCTAGGAGTAATTTGATTTTGTATACAGCTTGTGTGTGTGTGTGTGTGTATATATATATATATATATATATATATTCCACATATCACACTTTTATTATACATCAAAATTCCATTTTTATTTTTTTTATTTATTATATTAATCAGTGTGGAATAAATATCGTAATTATTAAAATTGAATATAGACTTTAAAAGTGTGATTAAGTAAAAAAAGCGTCATTTTCCTTCCTCTCTTTACCTTAGTGCCAAATCTTGGTTTATGGATATGACAATTCTCTTTTTCAGAGCACACTCAAGACAAGCACATCCAGCGCGATGATGAATATTATGAAGCTGACAATGACAATGATCAAATGGATGTTTCATGAAATTAGCTGGACCTTGATTCACTGCAGTCACATTTCAGAGTCAAGGGGTGCAGTCAATGATATAATGACTATTTCTTTTTATCTTATTTTTAGTTTTATGAAGAAAGCCAGAATCTCACTTTTTAACATACTCTTCCTTGTACACCCCGTTATTGGTTAAAATTTATTGAAAATTATAAAATCAGAAAAGAGTCATTGAGTTATGAGATTTACCAAATTTTGTAATTTTCAATAAATTTCAATCAGTGAGATTGTTACAGAAAAGTATGTAAAGAATGAAGTTGGAGCATTTCTCAAAAATGAGATTAAGGGTTGATTTTCAATTCCACGTTAACTAGCCAGCCAGTGTAGGGGGTGTGACCATTTCAAAAGAAAGCAAATCTAATTAGAGATGAACACCTACTTGTATCAAGAAAGTGGTAGGGGCTAGTCCAACAAACTTGTATATTTAATAGAATTTTTAGTTTCGAAGTTGTATATTTCCTCAAAAGTTTGATTATTCTTTATTTCCTTGGTATCACAGAATGTCTTTATTTTCTGTGTGAAATCTGATACGAGCTGAATAGCATTACTTATTTGAACTTTTTTCAAACAAGGTGTCGTTTAATGAACAATGTTGGCACTATTGTTGCACTTGTCTAATTACAGAACTGATCGTATCTTCAACAAGAAAAGGAAGGGAAGAAAGGGACAGTGATATTTGACTCAATTTATTGGAGAAGGGAAGAACACAAAAATGGGGGAGAGTCTAATTTTTGCTTATTTAGTCTTTCCCCTCCAATATGAAGAGGTTTGTAAATTATTTAAAGCTTTTTGAATATATTGATCACAATATTCTTGTTTTTTCAAATGAAAAATGATACAAGGAAATTAAAAGAATAATAATCTTTTCAGTAAGATTCCATCAATTAGTCTACTAAGATTAATGCTTAGTTTGGTTATTAATATTATATTTGTCTTAAATTGTTAATATCGATGCTTTTTTCTCAAGAATTATTTGGTTTTAATTCTATTAATGTTTCTCATGATGAATAAGTTTGCTATATTAATTTTATTGATTGTGCTTATTCACAAAGATTTACGATATGTTTTTTTTATGCAAGACGAAGTTAGACTTTGAAAAATTATAAATAGGTTTTAATTTACTATGATTATTATTTATTTTTTATTTTGTCTATTAAGTACTTCAAATTACAATTCAGTCTTGAAATTGAGTAAGATGATTATTATTTTACTTTTTTGTCTCCATGTGTTAAAGAGATATAAAATTTTATAGTTAATATAAAAAATATTAAATTAAAGATTTATATTACTCATTAATCGTAATATTATCTTATAATAACAACAAAACCTTTCGTATTTTAATATGTGAAAACGAGAAAACAAACAATAAAATAATAATTACATCACTTAATTAAAAGAAAATTAATGACAAAAAATCAATTAAAAATATAATTTTTTTACTATTAATTAAATAAATAAATTAACAAAAAATTAATTAAAGATATATAATAATTTATGAGAGATTTATAACTTAATTAACCAAATAAATAATATAAAAGACATTATGAATAAGTATTAAAAAAATGAATAAATTTTAATTTTAAATAAACTCTTGTAATAAAGAAATGAGAATATTGAAAATGTTTCCTTGGAAACTCTTATCCTCTACACCAACCAAAACATCTAATCAATATCACCCACCAATAAAATCTTCCCTCCTCCGAAGCAGACAGCCTTGACAATTTTTGAGAATGCATTTTTCAATTTTCTTCAAAGCAAATCAACTTGGTGCCTACTGCATGATATTCAATTGAACTTTTAAATGCATTCACCACCTCATTACTCCCAATCAATGGTAGTAGGTAAACCTTGACAAACCAAGTTAAATGAATCTGAACTTTTGGGTTCAATGCTGTAGCATGTTACAACTAATAATGTGACTCATTTGAAAGGCTTAGACAACTAATATTTGTTTGGACACTCTTCTTAAACGTATAAAACCATGTTCACTATGTGAAAAATGCACAAGTTTTGATCCATAACTTCTAAAAAGATGTGTAACATAACATGCCACTAAACAACCAAGTTAAATGAATCTGAATTTTAGGTTCCATTCAGTGGTTGCATCTAACAGCTAATAACAATATTCATCATTTGAAAGGCCTACACAACTAATCTGTGTTTGCCTCAAAAGTATAGCTTCTGAAAAGACGTGCAAAGCACACCAGTAAACACAGAACCAAACATGCCACAAATCAGTCCTCACCCATGCAAGAATTCAAGAACATGTACCTCAACATAATAGCCACCAATATCATTACATACCTCTGCTATATTCTGCTGAATTTCGGCATTGAAGGTGACTACCAGAAGAAAAACAAACAGAATCGAACTTGTGACTCAGATTGTTATATGAATATGGCAAGAAGTTTCCAACAATATATAACAAATCGTTGCCTTTAGGACAGTGAACCACTGAAACAAGAAGATATCATGACATGTGCTTTTCCAATAATCAATGGATTTATAACGTCTCAAATAAACTCTTGTTAGGTATCCCTATAAACTTTGACATCTCAACTATGATAATACCTTACAGTCCATCTACCATTTGTCATCACATAAAAAATATTATTAAAAATAAAAATAAGAGAATACAAAAAGCATAGGGACCACACCAAATCCATTATAAGAAATTCTAACACAGATAAGCTATACCTATTATAAAAAAAATATAAAGAAATAAATGAAATGGATCTATAACTTCATCACAAGATTGAATCTTCTGTAAATGTTTTTAGGATTCTTGTACATGTTTTTCTTTTCTGCCAAAATGGTTTCCAGTAATGATCCGCACTCATCTTCTAGCAAGTTCAACACCTGCCAGTGCCAACTTGATGATGATAAGCAAAGCATCAACCAAGAGTAAATAGTTCTACTGAAGTTCGTTAATTAGTGTTTGTTATCTTTGAAAATAGATGCATTTATTGAATCATCAAAAATTTGAGACAAGATCCACCATGCAATATTCATATAACAGTTTATTGAACCATGTAGTACCATCATTCAAAACTATCGTAGCACTAGGAATTAACACTCCACTCCAACATACAAAGCTAACCAAGTACTACCATTACCAACATGAATATAATTACCTTCTCAAACTCTTGCGTTTCACTTTTATCAGGCTTCTGACAATATGAGCACATCAATTTACCGGCATCATCACAATCCTGGTTAGACCAAAAAGCATACCAAACAAAAGCCCCAAAGAAGAGCAAGATCTTACACCAACCTTTTTATGTGCATCATCCTGTAAGGAATGCTTTCCTTTCCATCTGTTAAAAACCTTTTTAAACAATCTATAGAGTTTAAATACAACGTAGTATGAAAATCTTTACACTGGAGATGCTTGGTATAACTTTTTAACTTTCATTGCAAAAATCAACCAACTTATCATCCATGATAACTTGTAATTGAAGATATGTTATAAATGAATGAACCAACAAAATCCTTCATATTATATCCCGTCATTTCCACGCCCAAAGCCTTCTCAATTTCCTCTTGAATTTTATAGAAAAATGCTTAACGATTTGCTGTCATTCTTTATCAAATGCGGACTAGAATTAATGGAAATTTCGTTCTTCAACAGAATTATACATATACTACTTATCCAAAAGTCCTCAAATATATGTGGGTGAGAGAAAGAAATCCAATCATGACACATGACATATATGATAATCCCCATCATAAGAATTATTGCAGTGAGAATTTTGATTGGTGGGCCATATTGAGAAAATCTCAAGTCCACATTGAGAAAATCTTAAGTCCACATTGAATTGTGGGAACAACTATCACCTTACTAGATGATTTAGTGGGGTTGAATGAGGCTAAACCCAAATGCTAAAATGATATCAAAGCATAGACAAGATCAGTTGTGGGGTCATCTAACATATTATCCACACACTAAACACAGTTGGTGTATCCAAGTCACACATTTACCGGAACAAGGCCAAAGAAAATACATAAGTGTGAAACAACACTCATCTGACCAACAAATTTGATGGGATTGAGTTAAACTTTACTCATATTCTAAGATACCATGTAAAAACTATGCTCACTCCTTTTAAACTAAAGATAAACCCATCACAATTTTTCTTCCAAAAAATCATCTTTTTGGATGAAATGACATTAGGTGTTTGTTATAAACACAACACAAACCCACCTCGTGGTAATTGATGGTGCCAGCAGAATCGATTCTGAACATCAAATTGAGGCTCTTTTTGTTGACTAAGTCAGTGAAGACTCCTTCGGTAACGGGGCTTCTGCAGATGTTGCTGAGGCACACCAAAAGAACGGAAAATGGCTTTGTTTCGTTCTCCGTGACGGAGGCTGAGGAGGCCACGACGCACAAATTGGAGAAAATAAATGATTTTTGAAAGGAAATAGCAAATGGGGTTGTTGGGTTTCTCAGAGTGAAGTTTGGGATTTGCAAAGAAGGAACGATGCATAAGAGATTTGGTGAATGGAGGAATTGGGAAGAGTGGCAAAACTGTAAATTAATAACATTCATCGTTCTTCCTAAGGACAGTGTTTTAGGAGACCAAGAAAGAAAAAACTTCCAATAAAAATTATATATTTTTTCATTAATTTCTTTTATAGTGTGCTATTTTCTATTTTCTTATTATATTAACTTTTTGAGAGATGTTTAATATGTAAACATGCTTAATTGTGGTAGAACATTTGTTTCCTACAATATCTTTGCCTGTTTAGTTCTAGTTTTTCTTACAATAACTTTTTTTAGTTTGTGTAATATTATTTTATTGATCGGTGAATTTTAACATTTGAATTTGTTTTTCCATCTTTTATCATCAATATTTTTCATTTTCAAAAAAATTATTTGTAGATTAAATTTATAATAAAGTATTTATGTATATAAATATAATTCTTTTAATTCAATTATATTAATTTTTGTTTACTTGATAAATTGTATTTTAGATTAATATTTGTGGTTATAATTTATCATGTTAGTATGCTAATTTAGAACACAATTTAACGCATGAAAAAGGATTAGTATCATTGAGTTAAAATAACTTATTTATTATTTTTTTAAATATAAAGATTAAAATATATTAAAGTTTAAAATGGGTTTTAATTTTATATCCAAATTTCAAAATTAAAAATATATTTAACACAAAAAAATAAAATAAAATTTAAATAACATCTGTTTTACTAAGATTCAACCAATAATGTCGATTTAGTATTCTTAATTTTAACATATAATCACTTTATTATAAATTTAACACGTTAAAAACTTGAAAAAAAAGTGTGAAAAATAATTTTGAGGATAAAATTAACCAAAATGATAGTGGTTAAATAATAACGTATGAAAAAAAAATGCCTTTTAATATTGATAATAGAAAGAATGAAGGAATAATGGTAAGAAAATTACTATAAAGGAAATGTATTTATATTATTATTGGATAAATATGTTGAAAATATTTTTAACCAAAAGACAAGACAAAAATTAATTAGAAGGTTCATTTTATACCTATGAAAGTTTAAAGAAGCTAGAAGAAGAAAGGAACAACGAAACACAAGAACAATTATATTTTTTTTTATCAGTAATAAAAAATATCAGTAAGCTCCCAAAGTATTTATGTATAATAGTTAGAATATATTGAAAAACACAAAAATATAAATTAAATCATCTTACTCAGTGAAATCTTTTAATTTCAAATTCCTTGTAAATCATTCACTTTAATAACAGAAAAGCGTTTGAAATAATCCCTCCCACTTGATAATAAAAATTAAAGTCAAAATCAAAGAAACACTAAAATCACAATTAAAATATAAGTGTTTCTTATTATTTTAGTAGACTTTTGTAATATTGTAGGATTAAAGATAAGAAAGGTTTTTTCAAAAAATTACCTTCACAATTATATTGATGTTATATCATAACTCAAAATGCTATTGTGGAAATGACATAAAAAATTACCTTTTATTTTCTTTCGCACCAAATAAGATTTATCTCTTTTATTTTTATTTTCGATTCACTTTATATTATTTCACCTAAACAACCATTTTTCTTCACTTTGTTTTACTTTTTTTTTTCAATCATTTATGATATAGACTCGTAAAGGAGTTTGTGAATTTAAGATCTATCAAACTAAATTTATGAATCAAAATTAAATTATAAATTTTGTTGTATTGTATTTAACATTTTACTAATGTAAATGTATACAAGACACATAAATAAAGCAAATATACAATCTATTTTCAAACGGATCATAAAACTATTTTTAAGAATTATGAAAATGAAAAATTAGGCAACAATATTAATAAAACAAATAAAAAGACAAAAATTACTAGGAACGCATTAATAAAATGTTTTTTTTTTCACTAAATATAAAAGTATGATATATAAAACATAATATTTTGACTAAAAACATTTTATTACTTACTGTGACATCCCAATTATATTATAAAGATATATAATATAATAAAGGCGTCAGCATGAATAATAATAGAAAACAGTTAAGAGTAATAGGATTATAGTCATCCTTAAACAATTTAGAATTTGGAAGTGGAGTACTAAAGTTTCTCTTTGAAAATACAAGGAATTAAAAATTTTAAAACATGAAAAGCTTCTTCAAAATAACATGACTAAGGGAAAGGAGGTCTAGTGGACTAGACTACAGCACTGTCATCCCCATCAAGAGCTGTTTCCAGAGTAGCCTCCTCGTCATTTGCTCCCATCCAAGTGGATGATCATCGCAAGAGAAAACACGCAGACATGGCACAACACAAACAAGCAAGCAAGGGTGAGCTAATTATATAAAAAGCATGCAATTATACCAACATGAACATACAAGCAAGGCAATAATACAACACAGATCCTAGCATGTTATCTTCTAGACTTGACTCGTCCGGACTTTAGAATGATAGTCGAGCTATGGCGGGTCATGCACCCGTGGTGGCTTGTGATACTTAGGCTCCCCCGCCTTGGGCTCCACCGCCCTGGGCTCCCCCGCCCTGCCACACTCACGAGGTTAGTCCGCGCCCTGGAGGCATGATGGAAGCCTCCAAGACTAAGACCTCCTGCTACTCCTCACCACATGGTTCAGTCCTTTCTACGTGAGAAGAAAGACCATTGGAGCGTCAGGAAGACCCCCAAAACTGAGCTCCTACTTTCATTCTAAAACACTAAGAATCTCACCAAGAGATTCTACACAGATGGAACTTTGTTTACTACTTGGATTGTACTTTCATCACTTTGTAATCATATACTTTTTTTTTTGTCCCAATCAACATATACATAATCTCAACAATATACATTACTACGATAAAATATTACCAAAACACATAAAAATCATTCAACGTTTATAATTTATTTTACATACATAATAATTCCTCGTTTGTTTCATCTCTTAATTTATATGTTTATTTACTAACAAATCATAAAGCTACTATTATAATGATAATAGTATATAATTTAAATTTATGTCAGTCAATAAATTAATCAGAGGTCAAAGGTCAAACTTACAGAATTCTAATATTGATATATTATAATATAATATTAACAAAACTAAGTTAACTAAATAATTTGTTAACGTTTCTATACTATTATATATCTAATATATACTAATTTGTATGAGTTTATAATTATTATATAATTAAAAGATTCACCACAAAAAAATTAAAGAATAAGCATATTATGTAATATATAATATAACGTAATATACTATTTAATCTTAGCATTGCTATTTCTAAAACTAAGTTACAGTATTCCTATCCTTTAAAAGGTTTTCCCAAACTTAAAAAAAACAAGTATAATTCATTCCTTTAATAAAAACATCACATAAACTAGAATTGTTTATACAAGGTCTCTGCATCACGTGACCAACCAATTCAAACATAAATTATACATCATAGAATATAAAATACAAAATATATTTAACATTATATAATCTAAAATTTATTTATTTTTTTAGAATATATAACTTAAATTATAACTTTTGTATTTTAAATTGTCTATTTCAAAATAAAATAAATATATTTCAAATTGTATATTTTAAAATCTAAAATAAAAATACATTCTAAAAAAATGCTTAAATTTACTTATAAATTACAGAATCCTTATGGAATCATAATTAATAATTATGAAGATTATGGAAGTGCAAGAAAAGATATTCATAAGACATAGTAAGAAATTTCTACATGGCACAGTAAAGATATAAAAATATAGATCACATCTTTAGCCTCTGCCAATTCACAACAGTTCTTCCTTTTTATATTTCTCAAACAAGAAGTTTCTTACAGTACTCATACTTATATAATAAATATGCAGAAAACTCTATTCCTCTTATCTTCACTAAACCCATCTATATCTCAGCAATCAATCCCATCATAACAGCTTACAACCAATACATTTTTACATGCACAATTTTCAGCATCATAACACAAGCCAATTTATACTCAAATGGTACATAACAATTTAAATCAATAATTCAGGATTCAACACGCATATATCTCATAAATTAATTTCAAACAAAAATAACTAGCTCCCCTTACCTGGGTTTCTCAAAATAAGCTAATTTGAAGACGCCCTAACAATACCCTCCACACAGAGCGGAACTTGACAGAACCTACAGATCACCGAATTGGTAATGAAGACAGCTTCTTAGAGCTAAAACAACATAAGGAACGGAAAGGGACAAACACAAAATACATGTCATTCGTAGGACAACAAGCCCTAGATTTAAGACAATTGAAGAAAAAGGGGAAAATGACTTACCGGTCGGAACAAGAAATCGTTCGGTCCGTTATGGAGCTCTCGACGCGGTGAACGTTTGAGTACCACCTATTCAAGGATTAAACGGTTCAATGGGTTGATATCTTAGAGAGAAGGCATATCAAATTTTTAGGGAAAAAGAAAAGAGTTTTAGAGAGAGAAAGGAAATCTGGAAAATGAAAGTCTGATTTCTGAAAGACCCCTTCTAAGACTAAGGTATCCTTAGTTTATGAGCCTAGCTGCCCCAAATGAGAGGCCCAATGGCTTTAATAATTTATCAGGCCCTTACACTTACCATATTAAATTTGGTAATAAAATAATACGATGTTTTTTGCAATGAAATTTTTTTAACTCCAATTTTCATATAATTTTGAGAAAATCTAACTACAAAACATTATCAATAGTTTTATGATAATACTAATTTTGAAGATATAAACTAAACATAAAAGAAAACATTCTTAATTTCAAATTCCGAAAAAAAAAAACGTTAAACGTTCAAATCATTCTAATTTAATTAGGAAACAAAACCTCTTTTAACAATAAACACCAATTTTTTTTTGTCTTAATTAACCCTTAAATTTATTTTTTGCATGAACATGCACTCTAAATTTATACTTCATTCCCATAAGTCATTATATTTTATCATTTTAAAAATATAAGTTTTCAAACGTACATTTTAATCCCTTCTTAAAATTTATTCCTTTACATATATGATCATGTACTCTTTAACTTTCATTTCTACTTATGTTCATGGTAATTTGTGATGTTTTTTTTGCATTTTATTTATTTATCGTCATACGTGTCTCCAAAGACACCCAAAAAAATAAAGTTAGCAAACCATAACAAATGCATTGTAAATGATTAATAAATAATCAACATAAAAACACAATAATAAATAAATGATACAGGTGTGTGTATATATATATATATAAAATTTGTTTCGGTTGGATTGGTCTGAGGGTCAGTTGACCTTTTTTTTCTGCTCTCTTTTGGTTGTTTTAATCTTTTCTGAGAACACAATCCTCCAGTGGGTGGTGGACCTGCAAAAGACACTTTGACGCTATATTTATAAGGTTTCTGATAGCCAAACACATTGATTAATCATTAAGTCAGGCAATCAAATCCAATAATACTTTGTTAATATACCTGTTAATTGCCCATTAATACTATATTCTCGTGCAATATGGCTTGTCAATCATTCATAAATAACGTATATTCACATTTAATATGACAATTAAACATCTTAATTGGTCATTAATAATTTTTACCTTTCCTGATTAGTATTTATTTGATCATCGGTCGATTGTCTGTTTTGGCTCAGATTCTTTTTAACCGGTCGGTTACCGGGATATTGTACATAATTTATATAATATACAAAGTAAAAATGAATTAAATCTACATTTTGCTTTGTGAATGAAAATGCAATAATACCATTTTTTTTCTTCCATTGTCTTCACTATCATATGGAGTTACTTTTGCATGTTAGAGATGTGAAACTTAAAACAAGAGATAAAAAAAAAAGTTTAAAACTAACTGTTACTATAACATAAAAAGTCTTATAAAGACCAAATATAAAGAATAATGATATTTTGACAATATTTTAACATCATCATCTACGTGTTATTATGTGATTAGTTCAAAATTATTTTACAATTAATAATAATAATCATAAACACCAATATGAACAAATCAAGTAATCTCACGTAATAACATATAGATAGTGTTAAAATATTGTCAAACTATTATTATTTAAATATAATATAAATGAACCCGAAATATGAAGATACTGCACATTACCATTTGATGGTGCTTCTTCATGCACGTGAGAACAGTAAATGACAATGCATTGCATATGCAGAGCTTATTTACTTCATGTTTTAACGCTCACCTAACCTTTACAGTTGTATGAAATATCCAACATCAATGTTTTTAAAATTTTCATTTTCATAATATTATGTTTTTAGAGTTGAGATCAAAGTCTAAAGTAATTCAAAGATGATTTTTGCTCAAAGTCTATGGTAGTAGTTTGTCAAAACAATGCAAAAGACATTCCCATATTAAAATTAGATAAAAGTTTAACCACTTAAATATTAATGACGAATTAAATATAATACTTACCTTCTTATCTTATATTTATATTTATAAATTTTGAAATAGATTTTTAATCAACAATCTAATTACATTTAATTATTGATAAACTGTTATGTTAAATTGTTAATAATCATATTTTATTTTAAATTATTTTACATTAGAATTAATTGTTTTTGACTAATTGTTCTGATTTCACCATCGTTTGGACCTGGTGATGATTTGTTCAAACACTTTACTAATAATTGATTGTCTGATTTATTATTAATTTATTATTAACTAGACAGTTATACGGTAAACTATAATATTATAATACTGTAATATTATAATATAACTAGACTTTTGATATCATAGATTTGATGACATATATGTTGGAGATTTTTTAGAGAACTTATTGAAAAGATTTTATGATAACAATGAGAGAGAACAAAAGTGAGAAAAAAAATTACATGTTACTAATAACTTACTTATGAATAAATTTATAAAAAAAAAAATAAGACATTATTTTTAATGTGAAACTTTTTAGATAAGAGTGTCAAAGAGAAATAATATAGTTTATATATGTTGATTTATTTAAGAGTGTCAAAGTGAAATAATCTAATTCATATAGGTTGATTCATCTCGGGTTAACTAAAAAAATATTTAAAAATAATATTTTAACTTATTTTTAATGAATTATTATTATTTTATTTGGTAACTTAAATTACTTAATCATGTTTATTTTTCAAATTTATTTTATATAATTATTACATTACATTTAGAATGATTGAATAAACTCAATTTTTAAAAATAAATAATTTAACTGACAAATAAATTCAAATATTATTGGATCATGTTCTAGTATTTAAAATAATAAAGTTGTTTGTTGATCGATAAGTTAAAGGTCGGTCTATCTTTTAATTTATGAATTAAATGAACTAAATTGAGTTTGACTCATGTTAACAAAAACATGAACCTTTTACAACTTAACACTTAAAATCTGTGTGTTTAAATCAAATTTAAATTCATTTTTTGACATTTTTATTTTTAATTATAATTAATATTTTTTTTAATATTTATTTATCTTTCATATAAGATGTTTTGCGTGATTTTTAATGTTCTATTCACTTGAACAGATTCTACTGTTCAAGACGAAAAGTGAAAACTGATTTGAAAAATTTTTTGTGTTCGTTTTAAGAGATTTACAAACACATAATTAAGAGAATTTATGAGATGAACGCTTTTTCTATCACTCGCTGATATGGCACGATTTGGAGTGAATTGAGAGTGAAAGTTAATTTTGCCATTTGTACATATGTGATTGCTGCCATGAACATGTGTTGAAGATGGAAAACATGAAAAAGGTTGAATTAGAGGTTGAAGAAGCGTGATTTGGTTCGTCCATAACTCTTGTATCTGGTTCCAACACGTAGAAGGACTTGAACAACAACTTGTATTCGGCTTTGGCGCCTTCTGTCTTCGGTTCTAGCCTTTCGTTCACCATGATTTGTGGTTGTATTTAGTTCTGCAGTGGCTTATTCAATTCCAACTTCCCAATATTGTTGGATGACTACATAAATAACATGTATTTTGCTAACTGTAAAGTTTTGTAAGAGTGTGATGTTATATATAGCCCAAGTGCTTGAAATATTATCTAACGATATACTAGATGACAATACAACCTCATTTTCTTTGTTATTAGTCATGCAGATTGCAAAGTATTTTATGAATGTCAATATAATTTTTGAATCTTGTATTATACTGAAGAGTAATATATATACATTTTTTTTAAAAATTATTTCATTTTACTAAATTATAGTTTTTTTACATTTTTAAAATTAATTTTAATTTTTTTTCTCTTTATAAACCTTTTTACAATTAAATATAACATTAACAATTATCATTTTATATTATTTTAATAACTAAAGATATTTTGGTAATCTTCAACTTTTATCAATTAAATAATTTTTTTTATATTTTATCAAATCTTACCATAATTCTCACAAACTTTATTTTTAAATTGACTTTCACTTACCTCATGATCTATTTAAATAAACAATAATTAATTCATCCTATCCACTCACATTTCTCCAAATCATTCCTTTAAAAAGTAAACACACCCTCTAACTGTTCTAAGTGAAACTCAAATTTCAAATTAATTCATGTAGTTTTATTTGTTATTTTGTTGCTCCATATATCCTCTATGCTAATTACAAACAACATTCTTTTCTTCCACGGTAAATTAATATTATGCAATTGCTTCACTGCTTCTCCTTCTGGTTAAGAACTATTATCGTATCATTAAGTTAAAATTATAGGATTTTAAATTATATACAGTTCACATAAATTAACATATGTTACGCAATAACATGAACCAACAAATAAAATTTGATATTCTTTTGAAAATGAAAAATAAAAGTATTTTTTAAAATCAAAATTCTAAATCAATGATTTAAAATAAAATTAGAAACGTATTTAAACTTTTAAAGGAGACATTTCTGCAAGGGGAATACACTGTCATAATAATATCTGAAGTAAAAAGAAAAAACTAAATTTAATATAATATTTATAAAGTTAACTCCTTAAAAGATGATTTTGACATGTGCTTTAAGGATTAAAACAATAAGCTATTAAGTCTAAAAAAAAATTATTTGATATTTGAGAAATTTATTTTGACTTTTTTTCAAAATTTAGGTATTTTTGTTATAATGTTTGAAGGTGGGCCAAGCCCAGATTCTCGGCCCAACCCTTTCGAGATAGAAAGCCGCGTGTGGCTCTGGAAAATAAAAAAGGAAAGGATCTAACCGACAATTACCCTCTTTCTCTGATCACAACCTCTCTCTCTTTCTCACACGCACACTCACGTACACTTCAACTTCATCTTCTTCTTCTTCTTCTTCTTCTTCCATTCTCATCTTCATTTCCATTCCCAAACTCAAACCATGGACGCAGAGGATCTAGCCGACGACCTTCACAGTCTCAGCTTCGCTTCCACCACCACCACTACCAAACGCAGCACAAGTTTCAGCTCAGAAACAACCACCGTCACGCCCTCCACCTCCTCCCACTTCCTGCACGCGCCAATCCCGAACGCCAAGCCTCACGCGCCCTCCTCCGACCCCTGCGCCTCTTTCATCCACCGCACGAGGCCCCTTGCCCTCTCGCACCTCCGCTTCACGCGCCGCCTCGGCTCCGGCGACATGAGCGCCGTCTATTTGGCGGAGCCCAAAGAAGAAGGTGGGGGCGCCGTGTTCGCGGCGAAGGTGATGGAGAAGGAGGACTTGGCGAGGAGGAACAAGGAAGGCAGAGCGAAGACAGAAAGGGAAATTCTCGAAATGTTGGACCACCCTTTCTTGCCCACGCTGTACGCGTCCATCCACGCGCCCAAATGGCTCTGCTTCCTAACGCCATTCTGTCCCGGCGGTGACTTGCACGTCCTCCGCCAGCGCTTCCCCAACAAACGCTTCCTCGAATCCGCCGTCAGGTGCGCCCGCCGTTTCCTTCCAGTGAAATCATTGCAATCTCTGTTTGTTTTTTTGGTTTTTTTGTTCGGGAGGGAAGAATCCTCGGGTAAAAATATTCATTCACTAATCATATCAATTAATAATTATAATATTATTTAATATAAATTCTAATTCTAAATTCTAAATACAATTAAAGTATTATTATGGGTTTCCACTTCAATTAAGCAAAATTACGTTCTTTTCCTAAAAGGCCAATACATATGAAAATAGTACAAAGCTTTCAGGTGAAATTAGAATTTTTCTTTCCCAATCGACACACAAGGAATTAACACGGAATTAAGGAATTGATTATGCATTTTAATTTTTAATCTAGTGTTTTTTTCATTTATTAAAAATATTAAAGTCTCACTTTTACAACTTAACCAACCAAACCAAACAGTTACTTACAAAAACAGTTTTGTTAAGAAGTGTGGATTAATTTTAAACAAAGAGCACTTAGAGTAATATTAGAGTAGGTTTAGGAAATTAAGAATGTGATGATGACGACGTTTTGAAGAAGTGATTTGAAAATGGCGGCACGTGATGGTGTGATTGCCTATGCATTCTATGTAAAATTACTTTCAAAGTCAAAACGACAAAGCACGCTGGTAGTTCAAATTTTTTGTCATAAACTTTGTGGTACCCATAAGGTGCGCATGATCACCCTCTGAAGTCGTGGATAAATTTTACTCCATCTTTTATTATTTTAATGTAAATTTTAGAGGTTTGTGGGGACTACCCAGAGTTTTTTAACCTGAAAAAGTTCACAGCTTTTTTTCTTACGGGAGAATCTACCCCTGTTGACGAATCTTCGTGCTTTTCTCTATCTCTAGGGGATAAGATAAAACAATTTAAACTTGATTCATAATTTCTGCGGGATTTCTGCGTTTTATTTCTTAAAATTAGTGAACTGATTGAGAACAAAATCTTGCAGTGGTCCCTGTTATGGAAATAAATCCCCTTGGCCAGGGGATATGGGATTTTGCTGATTAAATATCTGTGCAGAGTATAATTAATTAATCAATGAATTAGTTTGTTAATCTTTGTGTAATGTAATGGAATTTGGTTTTTGAATGGTGAGATAAAGAAAAAGAAAAAAATGATGGTAATAGGTTGTCTGTTAGGCAAGGATATTCAAAAGATTCCAATGCATGTCAAAATGTTTCTTTCATTTTCTTGGTTCTTCCTTCTCTGCTTTTGATTGAGCAGGCTTTTACGTGTTAAAAAACAGCACAGCACAGATCAATGGAAACAAAGCTGAAACTTTCAGAGACATGTTCAACTACCCCTGTGGGTGAAATTACAAGAAAATGTTTCCTTTGCATGAAGAGTCACTTTACTAACTGCTTTTGTTCTCTTGTCATTATGTGCACGTCTCCCTCTCACATGAAACATTAAGACTTTTTTTCTTAAACATGCATATGCCTGTGTCGTTGACTTCTCTTATTTTCTTCCATTTGCATGGAGATTATCGATGTTGTCCAAAAAATGTTGCACAACACATGGCCAGTTGAAAACCAAGTCACATTTCCTGTCTTACAAACAAACAAAACTTGTGATTAGTCATTTTAACCAACATTGTTCAATAATTATGGTGTTAATCACAGGTTCTACGCCTCGGAAGTCTTGTTGGCACTTGAATATCTCCACATGTTGGGGATAATCTACCGCGACCTCAAGCCCGAAAACGTCTTGATAAGATCAGACGGCCACATCATGCTCACCGACTTCGATCTCTCACTAAAATGCGACGATTCCACATCAACGGCCCAGATCATCTCCGACCAAAACCCCCTTCCCACGCGCAACGACTGCCACGTGGAAGGCGCGCGCGTGACATCCTCCTCCTCGTGCATAATCCCGAACTGCATAGTCCCGACGGCGTCTTGTTTCCAACCAAAACGCAAGCGAAAGAAGAAGCAGAAGCTCCGTAGCGGGCCTGCGTTCGTGACGGAGCCCATGAACGTTCGGTCGATGTCATTCGTCGGGACCCACGAGTACTTGGCGCCGGAGATCGTGTCCGGTGAGGGCCACGGTAGTACGGTGGACTGGTGGACTTTGGGGATATTTATGTTCGAACTGTTTTACGGCGTGACACCGTTCAAGGGCATGGACCACGAGCTGACCCTGGCGAACATCGTGGCTCGAGCCCTTGAGTTCCCGAAGGAACCGGCGTGTTCTGGCGCCATGAAGGAGCTTATATCGCAGTTGCTGGTTAAGGACCCCGGCAAGCGGCTAGGGTCCCTGATGGGTGCTTCTGCGATCAAGCAACACTCTTTTTTTGACGGCGTTAATTGGGCGTTGCTGAGGTGTACCACTCCACCCTTTCTTCCCTCACCTAATGCTAAAGCTGTATATGATGATGATCATCACCCTTCCCCTGACATTTTCGTTGATTCTTATTAATGGAGACACCTCCATTTTCCACTTTCCTCTTTTCTTTCCATTTTTTTTCCAACTAATACCATCAAATCGCCTTTTATGTAATTCTATTACTACTACTAATAATAATATAAATATATGTATATTCACAACCATACTCAATCCTACAAATAATGAAATCTTAATCTACTTATCATGTAGCATTGGTCTGTTGTTGCAGGATTTTTAAGATCATTCAGAAAAGATAAAAAGAAACTATGAAAAGGTAGTTGCATGACATCATTCTACAACATATGCTGGTTATAATCATTCACCATTGCAGATTAAGTAACTATTAGATCACCATGTAAAGATGATTATCCAATATAATTAATTAATCAATTACTTAAACCTTTTAAAGTAAAAGCCTCGTTAAGTTATCTGAATCACTGGTGGTTGATGGCTTGGGGCCAGTGTTTGGCGGCTTGATTATGGGCTGATTGTGTGGGATTTTGGTTTGCCACAATCCCTCTTTTCCCTCCAAAAATCTTAATGAAAAAAGTTACACTGCAATACTTTTTTTCATTTCATTCTTACCAAACACAATGAAAAATAATTATTGCATTTTCTTGGAGCATCACACATGAAAATGGTCCTCAACCAAGCACATTTATGATTTTGATATGAGAATGGTCCTGAATAATAACATCTCCAACTATTTATGCAGAAGTAAATTCTAACTGCCACAGAATTTAAAATCAAACCAAGCTATTTTTCCTACTTGTCACAGGTTTGTCATAATTACTTCTCAACATTACTTTTAACTATACAACTGAAGAAATTTAATGTATTTCAATGTTCATTCAAATGTATTTAATTTTCCTGTCATTTCACTTGTCCACACTTTACTCCAAGCATCATGTAATTAATAAATTGCAGTCATTAATGTACTTACTACCAATATGAAAGAATACAAGCTATTCGGATATACTCATTATTTAAGAGTAAAGATTAAGAAAATTTTAAATATTTTCTTTTTTAATTTTTCGAAATATATTTTAAGAATAAAATCGTTGCTGAATTCTAATGAACAATACTTCAAATATAGTGATGTAATATAACAATATTATCTAATCAGATTGGAAATGACACCAGCAAATGTGATGAAGCTATAAATGGTAATCTCGAGTAGTGACTGCATGGAGCTGGAACATTGCCGAAAAAGCAAAATCCAGGTTACCTATTAAGAATAATTAGCTTGAATGCATGTGTTGAAGGAAATATATAAGTTTTTACTATGTGAGGATTAATTTAACAGATTTAAAATTTTAATGGTTTCATCTAATGAAAGGAAATTTGATGTCTGAGTTGTTCATATTATGACTTTCTGCAGGACCATTTTGTTTCATCGTTTATCAGTTCATGTATATCCCATGGAAAATAAACCAGCAACAAATATTTTCTTCTAAATAATGGAATGGTAATATATGTTAAGTAGTGAGTAGTTATCATATTTCTACTTGTTTTCCTTAGTGTGTTGACGTTACTGATTGTACTTAATGACCGCTTGACAACAAGCAACAAAAAGGTCACTTAGAATATTAACAATATTAATTGTTAAAACTAATTAGATTAATCTCAAACCAAGTCATCCCAAAGTTAATATAGATTATATTTAAGTAATTAGTTACTTTTACTACTTATTTATTATAGCATTATTTGGACAAATACTAATTTGAACGTCCGAATTTTTTTGGAAATAATATCCAGACTATACCGAACATTGTGAGGACATCTAAAGAACTAAATTGTAACCTAACCTAATTTGAATGTCTGAAGACTTAACATTGATCTCACCAACCGAAACACTGATATTATATATTTGAGGTAATTCCGTAGTATGGTCTCACACAAGAAGAAATTATGACATCTGCATATTTGAGTGCATATCTGGAGATCATATTCTGATTTCTGATATTTCTAATATTTCTGCATAATAGCATCTTGTGCAGATGAAAAAA